>CAUYQV010147621.1:0-34622 GCA_963574575.1 Galagoides demidoff | reverse complement strand
CACAGCTCATAGCAACCTCCAACTCCTGGGCTCAAGCGAGTCTCCTGCCTCTGCCTCCCAAGTAGCTGGGACCACAGGCGCCCGCCACAACACCCGGCCATTTTTTTTGGTTGCAGCCATCATTGTTGTTTGGCGGGCCCGGGCTGGGGATTCGAACCCACTGCCTTAGGTGTACGTGGCTGGTGCCTTAGCCGATTGAGCCACAGGCGCCGAGTCAAGAGCAGTGATTTTCAACAGGTGCCACACACAGCATGCTGGTGTGTCGCGAGAGGATCCTAGGAGTGCCATGAAAAAATTTTATAGATTGTTAATTAAAATATTTTCCAAAAAAAGCCAGATGTGGTAGCTCACGCCTGTAATCCTAGCACTCTGAGAGGCTGAGGTGAGTAGAATGCCTGAGCTCACAGGTTCGAGATCAGCCTGAGCCAGAGCAAGACCCCATCTTTAAAAGCAGCTGGGTGTTGTGGTGGGAGCCTGTAGCCCCAGCTAATCGGGAGGTTGAGGCAAGGGAATCGCTTGAACCCAAGAGTTTGAGGATGCTGGGAGCTGTGATGCCACGGCACTCTGCCGAGAGGGACAAAGTGAGACTCTGCCTCAAAAAAACAAACAAAAAAAATAATAAATTTCAAAAGCGGTTCAAAGCACAGGAAGTATATTCTTTTATTTAATTCCTTTTAAAATCAACATAATTTAAGTGAACTGTAGAAGTTCAACTATAGGTTCAAGTGTGCCATGAGATAAAGAAGGTTGATACACACTGATTTGGGGGGGGGGTCTGGTTTCTGTCTCTAGGGGGTTAACTCAAACCAGCCCTGAGCCAAGACACAGCCAGAGAGCCCTAGGTGGTCAGGTCCCTTTCCTGATGGGACCTGGTGGGGAGGTGCGTCCCAAAGGTCAGGGCGGCAGCACAGAGGAGGCAGCAACTTGCACACCTGCTGGGCAGGCAGAGGCGGGCAGTGCTCAAGTGTTCCCAAAGGGTGTCTCTGACCAGCACTACCTGCGTCACTTGGGAGCTTGTAAGAAATGCAAACTCTCAGGCCCCATCCCAGACCGACTGAATCAAGAGCTGGAGAAGTGGAGCCCAGCAATCTGCATTTTAACAAGCCCCTGAGGCTAGTGCCTACCAAGGTTGAGAGCTGCTGCCTAAGACTTGGCTTTGAAGAAGCCAGGCCTGGGTTGGTGACCTGGATGTGTGCCCTACCAGCCAGGATCATCCCGCCAGCTAGAGGAATACCCCCCAACCTCAGTTTCTTCCCCTATAAAATGGTGATCCTAGCACCACGTTGCATGGTTTGGGGGATACCGTGACATAAGCAGATTAAGTATCTTGCGTGTAAGTACTCATGAATGGGTGGTAATCATTAGTATCTCCACATTTCTGAGCTCAGCCACTCACCATTGTCCTCCGAGCTGGGCTGACCAACCATCTGGGTTACTGGGACTGAGGCATCTGAGATGGGGGCCTCCGACTGCTAAAGCCAGGAAAGTCCCAAGCAAACAGTAAATTACCTGGTAAATGCAGAAATGCAAGACGCTGGGCGGCGCCTGTGGCTCAGTGAGTAGGGCGCCGGCCCCATATACCGAGGGTGGTGGGTTCAAACCCGGCCCCGGCTGAACTGCAACAAAAAATAACTGGGTGTGGTGGCAGGTGCCTGTAGTCCCAGCTACTGGGGAGGCTGAGGCAAGAGAACCACCTAAACTCAGGAGTTGGCGGTTGCTGGGAGCTGTGACGCCATGGCAGTCTACCAAGTGAGACTCTGTCTCTAAAGAAAAAGAAAAAAAAATGCAAGAAGCTCCCTTTTTCTAGAAAACAGTTCTGTACCAGAGCCACCAAAATGTCATGTCACAGTTGCCCCATCAGCAGAGAAGCAAATTGTTGTAATCTATATCTGTCATGGCAGCTAAGCCTGCTTATAATGAAGCATTATCCAAGCACTCGCCGGAGAAGGCATCTCTGAGGTCCGGTGATTTAAACCACCTCTGTTAAGCTCAAACAAACAAAACCCTATAAAGAGGGATTTCACTAATTCACTCTAATGACTGGGGGACCCATCCAAATATGTTACATTATCAAAGGGACAAGAAAAAAATAATTAAAAATGGGAGAGCCTGCAGGTGGATGCATTCACTCTATTGAACCAGCCTCACGCTTGCACAGGGAGGTACAATTTCACTCAATGCCCTGAGGACTTGGCTGTGTTCTGGGCATGGACAATCAGCCCCAGGTAACAGAACCCAGAAAGAGGTACCTACACTCGCCCTGGCCTCCCATGCTCTGCTTTCTGAGTCTTGGGAAGGAGCCAGGTAGAAAAGGGTCCTCACTAGAGCTCAGATGAGTGTTTAGTACCCAGGAACGTGTAAGCAATTCTTGGATGCCAGCCCAGGCCTGCTGAGTCAGGGACTCTGGGATGGGGCCCACAGCTGTCCCAGTGGTCCCTCTAGGTCTCTCTGGGTAGTCGCTTACTCTTGTTAATAAGGCGGATAGCCACTCTGGAATTCCCCTGCTGTCATAATTACTACTTCCATTCAAGACCTGGTCTGACAGTGTCTCACTGTGAGTGATGCCAGTGTCCCTAGACAGGAGGATCTAATCCTCTAGCCCTTTTCCAACAGGTGGGCAGCTGGCCAGCACACCTGGTCTCCCAAAGCGCTTCTGTAAACATTAACCAGAGTAGCACCTCGGGCCTGGAGAGCTGCACTCTGAGGGCCCCCGTAGCAGCAGAGAGCTGGACGTTGACCTCTGTCCAGGGAAGAGGGGCCCAGATGCCGGGGGCTTGGGACAAATGCCCCTGCTGTCCACCACAGAGGCAGTTCACTCTGCCGACCAGGAAAAATGCAGGAAAGTTCATCCAATGTCTGGTCCCACTATTTTCAATTCCTGCTGAACCTCTCCGGGAAAGAAACCAGTGAAGCTTCTCATAGCTTCATGAAAGGACTTGTTTCTGAACCAATTTCCAGAGGAGAAATGACCACAAACACCTCTGACCTCACCGGTAGCATCACTCCAATCCATCAGTACAATCTCCCCATTGTATCCATCCATTTCCCTTGTAAGACTGTGTATGGCCAGAAACCCGGTTATTTATCTCTGAGTCAGCCTTGGAATATTATGTTTGAACCAGATGATTCTCTGTTGGGAGGGGGGGCTGTTCTGTATATTCCCTGGCATCTACCCATTAGATAAGAGCAGCACCCCCTCATTCATAGTTGTGACAATGAAAAATGTCTCCAGTTGCCCTAGGGGGAAAATCACTAAACAGGTATATACGGCCAGCCACATAGACAGGAATGAAATGTTTTCTGGATGGCTGGTTGGCTGGCTGGGTGGGTGGATGGATGGATGGATAGATGGATGGGTGGATGGGTAGATGGGTAGGTGGGTGAATGGGTGGGAAGATGGATGCATGGATGGATGGATGGGTGGGTGGGTGGATGGATGGAGGGTGGGTGGGTGAAGGGGTGAGTAGATGGGTGGGTGGATGAAAGGAAGGATGAATGCATGGATGGATGTGGGTGGGTAGGCAGGTGAGTGGGTGGGTGGATAGATGGAGATGTGGGTGGATGGATGAGTGGATGAGTATATCAATGAAACAACAACTAAATATATGTTGTTGAGACTGGGGAGCAGAAGGAAAGAGGCAGTACATTCTAAGCCACGCCCAACTGAAAAATAATGAAGAGTGACAATAATATAATGACTCTGAAATGGCTATTTTAAATGAAAGCAAATTGGGTTAAAATCCCACACAACTCTTCAGGGATGCCGGTAGTTACTTAAAGTGAAGAACACTTGTCATAGATTTATAACAGGATCAAAAACCACAGGGCTGGGGTAAGTCTTTGCAACATGAAGACATAGCTTCCCGGACAGAATGCGTTTTCGTTTCATTACCAAAATGTCCTGTTCTATGGAAATTAACTTAAAGCAAAAGGAAGTACAGGTCAGTGCCTGTAACTCAGTGGTTAGAGCACCAGCCACATGCACCAGGGCTGGTGGGTTTGAACCTGGGTCGGCCTGCTAAACAACAATGACAATAACAACAACCACCAAAAAAAAAAAACACAAAGTTTAAGGAACTACAGAGTGCTGCATGATTTTCCTCTTGTGGAAGTGATTTCCACCGTGGAATCATTATGTAAGTGGTCCCTGGTGTCATTCTTACCATCCATTTTTTTTTTTTTTTTTTTTTTGCAGTTTTTGGCCGAGACTGGGTTTGAACTTCTGGTATATGGGACCAGCGCCCTACTCCTTTGAGCCACAGGTGCCACTCCCACCCATTTTTTAAATGTAAAATGTTGAAAAGGTAGGTAGGGGGCTCCGAGATGCGGCCACATCGGTGGTTTTAATCAGGGCAGACACGTGTCCCCACCATCAGACCTCATTAGCTGTGTTTCCTTTTCTTCTCATGCTGGAGTTCAAACAGCTCATCATAGACCCTGCCATTCATTATTCTCTCGGGGAAAAATGCCCCCATCAGAATTTTGGAAATCTTTTCAATGATACTTTCGCAGAATAAAGATGGATGCATGGATGGATGAATGGGAGGGTGGGTGGATGGATGGAGGGGTGAATGGATAGATAGAGGGGTGGGTAGATGGATGGAGGGTGGGTGGGTGAAGGGGTGAGTAGATGGTTGGGTGGATGGGAGGGAGGATGGATGCATGGATGGATGTGGGTGGGTAGGTAGGTGGGTGGGTGGGTGGATGGATGGAGAGGTGGGTGTAGAGAGAGAATAAAGCACATCAAGACTGAATTAATGGTTTTGTACCAAGTGATTCCAGCTTGTTTGTGGGAGCACTGGAGAAAGTTCCGGGGTCAGGTATGGGGGTAAACTCTGCCCTCCGTATTCACACAACCTCCTACTCTGTACCCCCCACCCAAAAAAATTCTGTTTAGTAGAAAAGATCAGGAGGGGCCAGGCTGATTTCTCACTACGCACTACCCCAGGGTCCCTGTTCTCCACCAGGAAAGACAGACGTGGAAGCTGAAGACAACCTCCCACCATTAGCAGGACACTGACAAGAAGCTCACCGACAGAGCCTCCCCCAGCTCCACCCTGAATAAATACAAGAAGGCTGGGACCTCCTGCCACCAAAGCGAGTCTAAATATTTCTCCTGAACACGGAGCTGGTGAAAAATCACTTTCCACCATCAATGGCAGCTTCTGTCTCCAGGCTCACAAAGCCAAATGGAGCCAAGTTGAAAATGGGATGAGGAATGATCAGGAAGTGTTGGAGCTCTAATTGCGATGCCTAATTTGGTCATTTAAGGAACAAACAATTTGATCTTAATGATGCTCTCAGAATGAATGAGCTTTAGTGACTTTCTCTCATTTCTTGAGGATCATAAAGTTGTAGGAAAAAACGCCCGCGGTGGAAGGTTCTCCCCTCCCTATCTTGCTCTGTAAGCCCGGGTGGCATCTGGAAGGGCCGGTGTTTGATTCGTCCTCTCTGATTCCCTTGCTTCCAACCTGGGAACCACGATGCCCAAGGGAGAAAGGGCCCTTGGCATTAATGATATGGTCCAAAACCTCAGAAGTGCACGAAGCACTGGGCTGATAACTTCCACACAAACGTGCATGTAACTTTCAATCATTATCAAGAACCTGATGATTAATGGAATATACATTTAAAACTTTACTGAATTCATAGTCGCCTTGTTAGTTGTGATTTTTCTCAATCAAAAGTTAAGAGTTATGTCATACAGGATAGAAGGCATCTTGATGCTGGGAAAATGTTCTTACGTACAATATTAGAAAACGCTTCCATTTATATAATGGTCCCATTATATCTTGAATTCGTATTTGATTTAATGCTTCCTTGTAATTTTTAATACGTATTTATTTGGGACAATGTCTTATGACTGTGGGGTGCCCTACTCCCCGCCCCTGTATCTACAAATACACACAGTAATTTCTATCATGTACTTGCTGTGTGACGCTGGAAAAGTCACTAACCCTTTCTGGGCTTTGGTTTCCTTATCAGTAAAAAAAGGGTTAGTGGTAAAGCACACAGCCTCCTGGGAGGGTTGAGATTAGGTGAGACAGAAGGTATTTTCTAAGCCCTGTGCCTGGTTTCTCTATAAATGGTCTCTCTCTGACCTCTCTTCCCTCGAGACTCCCACCAAAGCACACTACCTTACAATGTATAAATAAAAGATAATTAGGCACTAGACATTCTTGGATTTTATGGGATAATGATGATTATTAAAATAAGATGATGTTGCAGTGAGGTTTCTGGCTTTTCTCTGGATCTCAGCTTATCTTAGTTCATGCTGTATCTTTTTTCCCTAACCCTGAGCTAAAAGCCACCCACGGAGAGACCTTAATTGACAGGTTTTCTTCGTTGGCCACTGTTAGG
Source organism: Galagoides demidoff (assembly GCA_963574575.1). Classification (NCBI taxonomy): domain Eukaryota; kingdom Metazoa; phylum Chordata; class Mammalia; order Primates; family Galagidae; genus Galagoides; species Galagoides demidoff. The sequence goes on along the minus strand of CAUYQV010147621.1, from coordinate 28,262 downwards.
TTTGGTCTATTTCAAAGTGGACACTTATTAGAGCAGCGTATCTACACTGTGCCAGTAGGCAACCCTGACACCTTCCTGGGGTTGTATGTGTTTATAAACATCCTTGGTCACTGTGATAGGTAAAATGTGAACCCTGGCTTATGGCAGTGGATCAATCAGGCTTTGTTTGGGTTATACTATAAATTGGGTTTCATTTTCCCAAGATCAAGGACTCTGGAGAACACTGCCTGGGTTAAAACTCCAGCCTTATCAATTACCTGCTGTGTGACCCTGGGCAAGTCACTGAACCTCTCTGTGCTTCAGTTCTCCATCAGTCAAGTGCAAATAATAATAGTGCCTTCCTCAACCCCGAAATGAATTACAGAATGATCGCGGCTTAAAGTAAGTTCTCTATCAGTGGTGTGACGATTAGGTCTTCTGGAAGGGGGTCAATTAGACTATGGAACGCTATGGCCATCAAGCCTCGGGAAGAAGACAAACCTTGACTGAGCTAAAGAACTCAGAGCCTGGTCACCTTCCAAGCAGCAATATGGTGCCTGCACCAGGGTAACGGATCTCTGCTTTTCCATGCTCGGATCCAGTGGCAAACAGGCCAGGGTATACTTCCTTGTTCCAAGTATTTTGGAAACCCCTTTGGAAAATCCCAACGTGTAGACAAAGCTCATGAGTTAATACGAATTCCTCGGCTGCCAACTTAAAAGAACTGGGTGCACCGACCTGCCTTAAAGTGAAGAGCTGAATGGAGTTGTCTAACCCAGGGCAGACAGAATGAGTCAAGCCTTCGGTACCTCGCTCAGGGGAGAAGCCAGTTCCCAATGGGACAGGGCCCCAGGCAGGAACATCCTTTCACTATAGCAAGCTCTGTTGTTTTTCCACTTCCACAGTAGTGACTTCTGATCTTTAACTCCCTTAAATATCTAGGGAAATATCTATGGAACAGCCCCGTGATGGAAGGGCTCCATTCTCGTGTCTAATGGTCCCCTTGGAAGTTCACTCCTCTTTAATAAAGTTCCCCTGGGCCGGGCACGGTGGCAGAAATCTGGGAGGCCGAGGCGGGTGGATCGCCTGAGATTACAAGTTCAAGACCAGCCTCAGCTACAGCAAGACCCCATCTCTAAAAATAGCCGGTTGTTGTGGCAGGCGCCTGTAACCCCAGCTACTCGGGAGGCTAAGGCAAGAGAATCACTTGAGCCCATGAGTCTGAGGTTGCTGTGAGCTATGACTGCACAGCACTCTACCAAGGGTGATAAAATGAGATTCTGTCTCAAAACAAACAAACAAACAAACAACAACAACGAAAACAAGCGCCCCAGTCCTAGCCTCTCTTCAGAACTCCCAGGAGAACGTCCAGCCGAGCTTCTCTGCACCTCTAACTTCCCCGCCACCAATCTCATCTAAAGGATGGTGAGGGGAACAAGTCCGTTTTATCTTTAGATCAGCTACAATCAGATGCCCACCCCCCCTCACCGCGTAAGTTAAAAAAAACTTGTAGATGTATCTATCAGAGCATCGATACTCACTAAATGTCACTATGGAACATTCTCTCTTTTTCAAATGTCTCTTGCTTCGTTTCCAAGTAAGATTTCCTTTACACAGTGTTTTTCATTATAAATTAATAACAGCACATTCTCAGCATAAAAAATATAAGAACGTTGGTGGGGAAAAAAAAAAACCCGACGGCTAGTCCCATGCCCAGAGTTAATCGCTGTCACTATTTTGCTGTGTTCCCTTTTCTCTCCATTTCTTTCCATGTGTAATTTCTTGGTTGTGATCTTTACATCAATGTGCTCATTCTGTCCAGACAAATCCACGCTCTACTTTCTTCCTTCATCTGGGCTTTTTGGCTTGAGCACGTTTTCCCGGCTGCTGCGGTGAGAGTTGAACTAAAGCGTTCCTACGGGAAGGTTCCATCTTAATTTAGTTCAACAGTGGGGAGACGGGAATGACTTTGACCTTGGGGTGGGAAGGATAGCTGGGTAGCAGAAGAAACTAAAAGGCCAGCTGGGAGGAGGCCCCTGCAGGTCAGGTCGGGAAGAGAGAGAACATGATTAGAGGGTGATGGGCGGGGGGCGTCCTGCTAAGATTCCCTCTCAGGGTTCAACTAACAAGTTCCCACAGAGGTGACCTCCTGGGCCTTGAGGTGGGGGAGAAGTCAGAAACTGGGGAGCCCCAGGATATACCTAGACTGCAGACTTCTTTTTAGTCTAAATTTACTGCAGCCTTTACAAATCAGAAGGAGACAAAGATTCAGGTTTACAGCTTCTATTGAAAACATGTAAGATTTGCTATCGCCAGGCCCCGAATCCCACATGGCAACAATTATGTAGCTGTGAGAAGGCACTTTCATCTTCAGACTGGGCATGGGCTCTCGACCCAGCTGATTGCAGTCTCTACCCTGCCTGCTCAACCGTGGACTTGCCAGGCCAGGGTCTGCAAACATTGAGTCTCAGCCCCATGTCCTAAAGTAACTTCTGATCTTCCCCCCCGATTTTAAGATGAGCCAATAAACAAACTCCATTGCCAGTTCTTAGGTTAAAGACAGAAATGGGATCCTTCTTCCAACTTAGTCTCATCAATCACCTTTTGAAATGAAGACTCGGACCTGGGCCGGGGAATACGAGAAGGAGGGAATTGAGCCTGACAGCAAAGGTGGTCTGGCATGATGGAGGCGCGTGGGGTTTGATTTCTTTTCATTGCTTTTACATAATTTTGCAATTGGCCGTGGGCTGTTTTGACCATTATTTTTTTCATGCAACAGGAAAAACTATGCCCTGGGGTATGATTATTAAAATATGTTACTCTTCCATATTTAAATAGCAGAATGGCTTTCCAGAGCTTTAAAATGAGCCCAGGGAAATACCTAGAGCTTAAGATATAAGTGAAACATAGGCCTTACACCCTACCCCTTGGAACCAGGAACTGCCCAGGACTCAATTTTTATCTGCTAAGTGGTGGATGTTGTGGGGAAATAGGGTAGCGGGGCGGGGGGAGGGAGGATATGGAGAAGGTGGGGACCTGGGATGTCTGCCCCACACCTCAGTGAACAGCCTCACATGCCCTGAGGAACCGTGTCCTCAGATGTCTCCAACTTGCACGTTGCAAGTTCTTTGGCAGTGGGGATAGAGGGAAAGCAATGGGGTCTCTGAGATAGGAAATAGCCAAGGGAAGGTTATTTACTTGCAACCTAAACACACACAGACTTAGCCAGTGATTCTCAACCATCAGCATTTTTGTCCCCCGTGGACAAGTGACAATGGCTGGAGACATTGTTGGTTGTTGCATCTGAGGGTGGAAGATATTGCTGGCACCTAGTAGGCAGAAGCCAAGGACGCTTCAACCCTCCCACAATGCACAGGGCATCCCTGCAGCAGAAAATGATCCAGCCCCAAATGTCAGCAGAGGAACTTGCTCCAGCCCAGCAAAGGGGATGAGTTGGAAGGTGGGGTACAGTCATCAGTCAGTTACCTCTGAGGTCTCCTGAATATAGCTGTACCTCTTTTCTGCCATAATAATAGAACTTTTTACCATCAAGTTGACCTTTTTGAGATGTATCCATCTGTGAATTTTGAACCAGCATCACAGTCAGGATGTGGCCTAGTTCTATCACCCGAAGAACTCCCTGGCCTGTCCCTTCATAGTCACATCCCCTGTTAGTTCCTCAATCTGTTCTCATCAACTAGAGTTTTGTCTTCTTAAGAATGGCATCTAAGGCTCGGCACCCGTAGTACAGTGGTTACGGTGTCGGCCACATACACCAAGGCTGGAGGGTTCCAACCCAGCCTGGGCCAGCTAAACAACAATGACAACTGCAACCAAAAAAAAATAGCCGGGTGTTGTGGCAGGCACCTGTAGTCCCAGTTACTTGGGAGGCTGAGGCAAGAGACTTGCTTAAGCCAAAGAGTTTGAGGTTGCTGTGAGCTGTGATGTCATAGCACTCTAAGGAGGGTGGCATAGTGAGACTCTGTCTCAAAAAAAAAAAAAAAAAAAGAATGCCGTCTAAATAAAATCATAGCCTAGGTAACCTCCTGGGACTGTTCCTCCCCTTCCTCATAATGCCTTTGAGATTCACCCACCTTGTTTCACACACCAACGATCCATTCCTTGTAATAGTTGAGTAAGAGTTTGCTGTTACACTGTGGCCTCTCGGCCAAATCCAAACTTCGCAGAACAAATCCCTTTATTGAAAGGATTTGTTGAATCGGTTAAGCAGCTGCACTCAAGGATCCAGAAGGCCACAAGGGCCCTAAGGCCACAGGTTCCCAACCCCCTGGATCCTTCATAAGAAAGGGTCAAACCATTTCCCAGAGCAGTCCCTTCTATTCCTAGAAAAGACTCAGGGGCTCTGCACCCTCACTAGTGCTTGACAGCGTCCGTCCTTTTAATTTTGGTCATTGTTTATTTAAAAACCCTTTTATTTTTATAAAAAAGAAATTTTAATAGAATACTGTTCAGTCATAAAGAAAGATGGAGACTTTACATCTTTCGTATTTACCAGAATGGATTTGGAAAACATCCTGCTCGGTAAAGTATCACGAGAATGAAAATCAGAGGTGGAGCCTGTAGCTCAGTGGGTGGGGTGCCGGCCACATGCACTGAAGCTGACAGGTTCAAACTCAGCCCGGGCCTGCTCAACAACAACAACTGTACCAAAAAAATAGCCGGGCATTGTGGGGGCACCTGTAGTCCCAGTTACTTAAGAAGCTGAGGTAAGAGAATCTCTTACACTCAAGAGTTTGAGGTTGCTGTGAGCTGTGATGCCACAGCGCTCTACCCATGGCCACAGCTTGAAACTCTGTCTCAAAAAAAAAGAAAGAAAGAAAAAAAGAATGGAAATCAGCCAGGTGCAGTGGCTCATGCCTGTAATCCTATCCTAGCACTTTGTGAGGTCGAGGCAGGTGGATTGCCAGAGCTCAGGAATTTGAGACCAGCCTGAGCAAGAGTGAGACTCCGTCTCTAAAAATAGTGGGGTGTTGTGGTGGGCACCTATAGTCCCAGGCTACTTGGGAGGCTGAGACAAGCAAATTGCTTGAGCTCAAGAGTTTGAGGTTGCTGTGAGCTGTGACGCCACAGTACTCTACCCAGGGTGACAAAGTGAGACTGTCTCAAAATAAATAAAACAAAACAAAAATAGAAAAACTAGCTGGGCATTGTGGCAGGTACCTATAGTCCCAGCTACTCAGGAAGTTGAGGAAAGAGGAACACTTGAGCCCCCAAGAGTTTAAGACCAGCCTGAGCAAGAGTGAGACCCTATCTCTACTAAAAATAGAAAAATTAGTTGGGAGTGGTGGTGTGTTTCTGTAGTCCCAGCTACATGGGAGGCTGAGGCAGGAGGATCACTGGAGTACAAGATTTTTGAGTTATCTGAGAGCTATGACACCAGGGCACTCAACCTCAGGGCAACTTGTCACAAAAAATAAAAATAAGCATGGCAAAGCAAGCACCTGACGTACTCAATACTAACAGGAAACTAGTAGATGAACAACTACACACCCACACGAGAGGAAAACAATTAAATTCAAGCAGGGGGAGAAGGGGAGGAGGGAGAGGAAGAGAGGAAGAGGGAGGGGGATTGGTGTGCTCTCACCTCATGAGTGCAATCTCGGTGTGAATAGCTCACCACCTAGGTGAAGTGCTCAACTTCAACTTGGACGTTACCTAACAAATGCTTACAATGTAACCTAATAGTTTGTACCCTTATATTAATCAGCAGTTAAAAAATTAACTGACAATAATTGGACACGTTTAGGAATTGCATAGTGATGTTTCAATAGATGGGGTACAGTCATGTGGTCTGGGAGGGGCTAACTCCATTTCTTAGCTCCATGACCCAGCCTAACCAATCGGATTCACAGTGGCATTGCTTCAGTGATGGGCAAAGGGCCCAAGACTTTTGCTGCAACCATTAGGAATGAGGCCCTGTGGTTCACCTGAAGAATGTGAGTTCCCAGCCATCTTGCTACTCAAAAGAGAGCCTGCCTGGAAGACAGTCAGCTTGAAGCAAAGGAGAACCAAGAGACAGACAGAAAGTCCTGGGGGATGCATGAGACTCGGGGCAGGGACCTAGGAGGTCAGGAAGCCTTACCAAACAGAGAGGCATTTAATCTGAGACTGTAGTTGAAATAGGAGTTAATATGGCACAGGGGATGGAGAGCGAGGGAGAGAGTTATCCAGGCAGAGCCAACAGCACGTGCAAAGGCCCAGGGGCAGGCCGACTGCCAGGTACGAATAGTCACAGCCCATGTTGCAAACTTCCTGTCTGGACTGAGCTTTCCAAGAAAAGGAAGGATATGCTCTCAATCAAGTTGTAGCTCTCCAGGTTCTTGCAAAACTCCAGAAAGGATTAAGACAAGATGTTACTAATTACCTAGGGAAAGGATACTGGAGACCTGGTGTGGAAACTAAGTACAGTGATTCTCCACCATGCCTGTCCCCTGACTTCTATTCAGGACCCAAATATGCTCTGCCCTGGCGCCACAGGCTGCTCTGGATCCCTTGCCCAGCACACGTGCATGCAGGAAAAGGAATGTGCATTTAAGAGGCCTTTACTGAAGTGATGAAACCCAACTTGTCTCTCCCATGGCGACAGAGCAGAGGCCTGCCCCACCTGTGGCAGAATCTATAGGGTCAGAGTGGATCCCAGCAGGTCCCAGATGGCTGAAACCTGGCAAACACAAATCAGGCGGCTCATTAGACCATCATTGTATTAAGTGGTATTTAATATGGTGAATAATTTTGAGCTTTATTATCTAAAATATAAAGGGGTGTTTTTAAACTTAGTAGAGCAGCAGATTGGGTTTTAAAAATTGTTGCTGTGTCAGGCCCAACAAATCCAGAGCATTTCCTAAGCAACCTTTTGTGGGTTTCCACATCCTGAGCTTTGCCTGTGATCCTCCCTCCAGGTGTGCTGAGCAACCACCATGTCACAGACAGAAGTCATTGGCTGTGGCCATGAACATCACCCTCTCATGGGGATGGGGAGGTGGGGAAAAGGGGATAATAAATTCCGGGGGTCAGCAAGGTTCATGGCTGCTCCATGGAGGTAGAGAGACCTCTAGGGAGCTGTGGGAGTGTACGCTTCACCTGTACTCCCTGGGGGCTAAAACACCCAAGGAGATGGGTCTGAGTGTCCAGAGGCCATGTGGCTTGGCCAACTCTGGTTCATCTACAGGCCTCCCCTCCGTGTCCCCTGTGGACTTAGGAGTAGAGAAACAGCAGAGGTTGTAAAAAGCTGCTGAATTCACAAACAGCTGGCAAGAACAAAGGTCAGAGGACTGAGAGGAAGAAGAAGCCATCTAGTTCCAGCTCACCCCCCAAATGGCCTCTGCTACACAAGGCATTTATACCACCCCAAACAGGCCTATGGGCTTGGTCCCCCAGTATCCTCTACAGGGACAATTTCCAGTCATAGAGCTCCACAGGGGACATTTGACCACTAAAAGTGTTGATGTCCGATATTAATTTTTAATGTTTCAGAAAACCATTAAGTTGGTTTGTATGATGCATCACATTTTTATAGTGGGTCATTTCATTTCCAGCTTGGAAGTGGCTGGGGACTCTCAGTGGGAAGATTTAGTGGGTTGTTTTTTTTTTGCCCCACTCAAGGATTAAAGCAGAAGCCCAAAGGAGAGGGTTGTTCCTCTTAGCTCAACTTCTGTCTGCAGGAGGTTGCAAATTCTGGGAGTCAGCAAGGTTCAAGCTGATGGAGAAGGACAGACTCTGGAGGGTCAGAGCCCTACTGAGCACTTTGGCCTTTGGGGTTTTTGGATCTGGGGTGGTGTTTGCCCAGCCTCCTGGGCAGAGGGGGAGCCACAATGAGACCGCATGGAGGGAAGGGCAGATGAGACACACCTGAGGGACTGGAGCAATCTCAGGATGGCTGCAGCCCAGTGTGCACGGTCACAAGTCGTGCAAGATGATGCTGGAGAGGTAAACTGAGGCCTGGGAGCACAGCAGGGACTCACCGAAGGGTGTTAAGCTGAGAAGTAATCAGTGCAGATAGGTCATTTAGAGCAGGCACCCCCAACTGTTTTAGCACCAGGGACTGATTGCATGGAAGACAGTTTTTCCATGGATGAGCCATGGGGTGAATTAGATTGTCACAAGGTGCCCACAACCCAGGTCCCTCGAATGCATGGTTTACAGTAGGGTTAGAGCTCCTGTGAGAATCTAATGCTGGTCTGACAGGAGGTGGAGCTCAGGCGGTGATGTGAGTGATGGGGAGCGGCTGTAAATACAGATGAAGCTTCTCTCCCTCACCAGCTGCTCAATTCTACTGTGTGGCCTGGTTCCTAACAGGCCACAGACTGCTACTAGTCTGTGGCTCGGGATTTGGGGACCGTAGATTTAGAGAATGAGGGAGGTAGAACTGGGTGGGAAGGAGGATTGCAGAGTACAGAAGAGTATTGAAGATATTGAAGAGTATTGTCAACCTGCAAGAGGCAAGTGACAGAGGCTGGCAGAGGATGGTGGCCTAGATTGGGGGTGTGGCAGTGGAGATGGAGAACTGGAAGGACGTAAGACTTAATCAAGAGGTCCCCTCAACCTCATCCTCTGGAGAGACCCCGTACCCGCTGCCTCCCCCTGCCCAAGCACACACAATCATTTCCCACTGCGGGCAGCATCTTACGCTGACAGCCATGTCTTCACACAGCCCCGTTATTTACACACACACGTAGTGGGTTAAATCTATCTCCCTAAAATTCATTTCTACTGAAAATCTCAGAATGGGACCTTATTTGAAAATAGGGTCTGGTCCTCGCTGATGTAATTAGTTAAGATGAGGTCATGCCAAATTAGGGTGGGCCTTAATCTAATGAGACATGGACACGCAGAGACATAGTAGACACACAGAGGAGAGGGCCACATAAAGATGGAGAGAGAGGTGAGAGTGATGAGTCTCCAAGCCAAGGAGGCGTGGCTCAGAGCCACCAAAAGCTAGGCAGGGGCGTGGCTCACAGCCACCAAAAGCCAGGCAGGGGCATGGCTCACAGCCACCAAAAGCTAGGCAGGGGCGTGGCTCACAGCCACCAAAAGCCAGGCAGGGGCCTGAAACTGGATCATGACTCTGGTTCTTAACCCTGGACTTCCCTCTGATCTTTCAGAAGATCGGACCAACCCAGCTGACACCTTGATTTTGGACTTCTGAACCCCAGAACCGTGAGAGAACAGATTTCTGCTGTTTGAAGCCTCCCCGATGGTAGAACAGTACTTTGTTATAACAGCCCTTGGAAACTAATGACACATCCACACACAACTCTGTACATGATACTTCCCACAAAACCACCTGAAGAACTTAAAAGATAAAAAACAGCCAGGTGCGGTGGCTCACGCCTGTAGTCCCAGCACTCTGGGAGGCCAAGGCAGGTGAATTGTGTAAGCTCACAGGTTTGAGACCAGCCTGAGCAAAAAGCAAGACCACTGTCTCTACTAAAAGAGGATCGCTTGAGCCCAAGAGTTGGAGGTTGCTGTGAACTCTGGTGCCACGGCACTCTATCTAGGGTGACAGCTTGAGACTCTGTGTCAAAAAAAATAAAAATAAAAAAACAAACTCAGGCCCCATTCAGGACTAATGAAATCAGATGTAATCTTTTAGGAAGCTCCCAGAGGACCCCACTCAGGGCCAAGCTTGAGAAGAAACGCCCTGAGGGATGCCACAAGGTTCTGCGGCGACACCGCCTGCATCTCCACTATCACCTGCTGTGTGCCCTTGGCAAGTCATGTGCCATTTCTGAGCCTCAGTTTCCCTCATCTGGGGAGTGGGGATAATGATCCCACCTGCCTGCTGGGATAGCTATGCCCTGATGTTGCTGAGGTAAGCAAACACTCGGCTCCATACCCAGCACACAGCAGGTACTTAGCCGAGGTGGAAGCGGATATTACAGTATCCTTTGAAAACCAGAACCTCAGCAGTGATTCTGTCTGTCCTCACTTACACCTGCTTCTGACGAGCTCCTGCACGGGCTGCTCCAGCTCCACTGTTACTGCACTCCTCCCACGGACTGGGCGGGGGGTGTCCTGACACACACAGAGTGAGTGTGCAACCCGCTAGGACAGGAATGAGGAAGGCAGCAAAGGGGCCTGGCTCTGCAGGCAGCCTGCAGCTCGCAGATTCCTGGGCAACCACATCCAGCCCCTCCAGAGGCCTCCTGGGAAACTATAGCTCTCCAGGCTCTGGCTTCCCGGGAAACGCCTGAACTTCCAGTCGGATTTTCCTTCCAACACACCAGCTTGCACTTGCAGTAGGAGGGTGATGGAACTTCTCCGCTTTCCTCCTGCAATTCCCTCTGGCCTTATTTCTCCCCCACCTAAGGAGGGTGGCATCTCACAAATTAGCTTCATCCCCAAATCAAATTACTATGCTGATGAGATTCTTCTTGTTCAAGATTAGCGGTAAAGCGGGGGCAGGGCCTGCTGGGGAGAGGACTCCCTGCCACCTGGAGGGACCATGTTTCTTAGTTCTCTGCAGGCACCAGACTGCCGGGCCCATCCGTCTCAATTGTGATCAATGGCTGTAAAAAACGGCTTCTCTTCCCTCTGTTTCCCTGTCTATCAGGTAGGGGAAAGTGACAGTTCCTCTCTCAAGGGGCTGATGAATGAATCAAATGAGGCTTGCCAGGTGAGGGGTATCCAGAACAGTGCTCGGTGTTGGGAACTGCTGTTACGTCAGGATTAACAGACATGGCTGAGCCAGAAACGCCCAACAAACACAAGTGGCTCTCCATCCAAAGGGCTCAAGGCATGTCTGTTTATTTCACCTTCCCCTGGGGTCAGAAAACATTGTCTCCACCCGAAGTCAGAGAATCCAAGTTGTTGTCCATCAGGAACTAGAAAGGGTGGCCACTGAATTTGATTTGAAAGTTGTAATTAGGAAATTTGGCCAGGCAAGGTGGCTCATGCCTGTAATCCTAGCACTCTGGGAGCTGAAGGGGGAGAATCATTTGAGCTGAGGAGTTTGAGGCCAGCTAGAGGAGGAGCGAGACCCCATCTCCACTAAAAATAGAAAAACTAGCTGGGCATGGTGATGGGCACCTGCAGTTCTAGCTGCTTGGGAGGCTGAGGCAGGAGGATTGCTTGAATGCAGAAGTTCGAGGTTGTTGTGAGCTAGGCTGATGCCACAGCATTCTAGCCCAGGCAACAGAGTGAAACTGTCTTTAAAAAATAAAAAGAAATTGTGATTAGGAATTTTGGAGCAGAATGGTAATTTACAGCTAGCCCCACCCCCTCATCTGACAGATGAGAGACCTGGAGCCCGGCCTAGAGGTGGGATAACTTGCCCCAAATTGCTCCATCTCATAAGCGTCAGAGATGGGACCAAATCCAGGTGCTCTGGTGCCTGGTCCCTGGTTCCACTAACACCCTCCCATCAGCACTTTCCCCAGTCCTCTCCACCTTCACACTGCGGTATTTTCAATGAAGTTGGTGCTGAAGGGTGGAGGAGCGGGCAGAGTGTATTTCCACCCCATTCTTTACTCAATAACCATGATTTTCCATATGCGACCGACCTCAATGTAAACAGACACCATTGATGGAATACAACAAGCCAGTGTGTTGAGAGCCTGTATCTCACACGTGCTGTCATCTAACTCACAGTTTCTCAACCTTGGCACTATCAATAGTTCGGGGGAGGGGCCCGTCCTGAGCATTGTCGTAGGTGTTTACAAGTAGCCCCGGCCTTCACCTGTTAGGTACCAGCAGCACCTTCCCCCAGGTATGACATCCAAAAATCTCTCCAGACATGGCCAAATAGCCCCAGTTAGGAAATGCTGGTCCAATTCTTTCACACCAACGGCAACACAGACACGCCTACTCCTGGAGCAGTAAACCCCTCCGAGAGGGGTGGAAATGCATCTCCTGCCATCCCTAGAGAACAGGGCAAAGGGACAGGATTGTTCAGAGTGGCCTGCAGACATCGCATTGTTAGCCCCACCAGCAGCAGCAGCAGCAGTGATCGTGTCCACACAGGTCTGACAACAGCACGGCGCCTGACCCTGATCCGGGCCCTGGATAGGGACCTCCCTCCTCACCTCACAGCTGTGTGAGGGGACCCTACTCAGAGCAGTTAAGGGACTGGCCCCCAGCAGAGGGAAGACCTGAATTCCGGCACATCACCTCACCCCATGAATGACAGCAACGAGCTGACCTTCCTGAGCAGAGCCCACACACTCTCCGGGGTGAACGACTTGGCATTCAGTCCAGCACCCTTGTGCCGTCCTCCTGACACCCACGGGGTCGGTACCCTTCTGTTCCCCCGCCACTTCACAGATGGGGAAAGTGACCCTCTCAGGTGCAGAACTTGCCCAGATTCCCAGGGCTGTTACCAGGCAAAGCTAAGTTCTACCCTAACCAGCTGGCCTCCACAGCCCAATCTCTGAGCCACTTCCCTCCTAAATGTTCTTTTATGTGCACATAATAAACAAAGGGAAGCCTTCCAAGCCACCCACCCCGAGTGGACTCCCACGGAGGGAAAGGTGCTAGCAGGGAGAACATGGGCCAGACGTTCTGCACGTTCCAGCCCTGGGAAATGTATTTGCTTGTCATCACCTTCTGACCCTTAGGAGTCCCTGCAAAGCCTGCTGTTAGCTCTCCGAAAGCTCCAGACCACTCTGCCTGCCATCCCTTATAAATGGCAACTTAGCTAACAAAGCTGGCCTGTCCGAGGCCACATAAACAGGATGTAGCTGAAGGGGTGGGGGAAGGAAGCCGAGCCGTCCAGAGGCAGGGAGAGCCCTGGCTCCTCTGTGCTGTTGTGCTGTAATTCGATTGAGCGATCCGAAATTGGAAGCAATAACGAACCTTATTTGCGGGGCTGCAGGCTTCTAGCAATAATCGGATATTTATCCCACCTCCTGCTAATGTATAATCCATTTCTGAACATAGATTCTCCAAGTATGATTATTGAAATGGAAATTTCTGAAGACAAAAGAAGGGGGGGAAAGCATCCTTAGTGATCTTTCAGCTTTTAGTAACCAGGTTTGCTAAAAAAATGAAGTTGGGAGGTATTTGATACATACCCCTGGGGACAAGGTTCATGCACAAGGAATAGTTCAAGGGTGGGTACAGTGGAAGAGCGGTATTGTGTGCACCAGATGGATTGCAATAAATGGCAGCTATTGCCTTCTAGATACACACACATAATTCATGGTGACATTAATAGGAACTAGGCATGCAAAGAGAGGGGGAAAGAATGGGTCCCTCTCAACAAACCCTCTATTTAACAGGATGTCAGGCTTGGCAGTTGCTGGGCCCTGATCTCAAAGATCAAGAAAGGTAAGTATGATGGCCCAGAAATCAGAAGAGCTCACAATTTCGTCAGTATAAGCAATTATGTCATTTTTCTTTCTGCTCCATAATATCATTTTAAAAAAAAATAAAACAGTACTGTAAATGCTGACTTGCTCCCTATCTTATTGTTCCAAGCTCTCTCTTAACCAACATAATGGGAACTTATTTTCATAATCACGTCCCCAAGGGCACTGTAGGAACCTAAAGAATCTTCTAAATCTGCAAAGAATAAATTATTTTCCGTGAGGCTGAGAGTTCAGGACTGCCTGTTAATCTATTGCTTTGCACGGTGAAGGTATGAGTTTCCTATTGTTGCTATAAAAAAATTATCACAAACTTAGTGGCTTCAAGAAACACACAGCTATTACCTTACAGTGTTGGAGGTCAGAAGTTGCAAAACAGGTCTTGGGGCTGAAGTCAAGGCAGGACTGCATTCCTTCTGGGAGCTCTAGGGGAGGATGCAGTCCGTTGCCTTTCCTGGTTTCTAGAGGATGCCCACAGTTCTTGGCTCCTGGCCGCCTTTCAGCATCTCTCTGACCTCTGCTTTGATCACCACACATTCTTTTCTGATGCAGACCCTCTGGCCTCCCTTATAAAGGCTTTCGTGATTACACTAAGGCCCTCAGATAATCCAGGATGGATAATATTTGTATCTGAATACAAATATCGCATCTGCAAAGGTCCTTTTGCTATGTAAGGTTTTGGAATTAAGACATGGACATCTTTGGGGAGGGGGACCATAATTCTCTCTACCACAGTGTCTATTTACCAAAAGATCAGAAAATATCAAGATCTTGTCCTTCTTCTCAAACAGGGTCATCCTTATAAAGAAAGAATCAGCATCTTAAGCAACTCAACCAGACCCGTCCAGGTCCAGCCACTGTCCACACCTGGCTCAGGTGGAAAGAAGAGCAGCAACAGAGGTGACCAAGTTTGGAGATGCAGATGGTACTTGCTGGATGGGATGAAGTCAAACAAGTGGCCGACTGAAGCTCTGGCTTCATTTTGATTAGATTTAGAAGTTCTCACCCCCTGAGAACAATGCAAGATCATCTGGAGGGGAAGAGATTACTACCTGAAGCTTCAAGGTGAGCAAGAAAGTAAGTGGAATTGAGATGAATGAATCAAAACAAACAAAGGAAAAACTCCACCATGGCTCAATGAAAAAAAGAAAAAGAAAAAGGATTCTCCTACTGGGAGCTTGTTCAACTTTCTCAGAAAAGTGTGCAATGTTCACCATCAACCTTCAGTGCACTAACTCTTCTCCACACTGACAATCCTTCACTATTTATATGTCACTAATCTAACTCTTACCATAGAAGCATTTCTTGATGTTGACACCAGGGTGCTTCTTTCTCCCCCTAAAGATTCTTCCATATACAAAAGGATTCTCATCTAACTCCCTGATAAACATGTTCAAAGTCAGGAACAAAAGAAAAGATTCTGCAAGTTGCCAGGAGTAAGCACCAATTGACCTACAGGGGCAAATCCATCAGGGTGACTGCAGACTTCTCTAATGAAATTTTCAAGCCAGAAGACAATGGTCATCTACCTTTAATCTACTTACACAGAACAATTCCCAGCCCAGAATTCTATGCCCTGCTAAGCTAAGCTTTGAAATTGATGGAGAAATCAAATCTTTTACTGATATGCAAACATGGAGGAAATTCACCACAACAAGACCAGCTCTACAGGAAATACTTCAACCTGTTCTGCACACTGACCACTGCAATGGACCAACAGCAAAGTAAGCACTCAGAAATTAAGGACAGAACCTAGCTTCCACAATGATGCAAAAGATAAAACTAAGCAATGGACTCTCACAAAATAAGATGAATAGAACACTACCACATCTATCAATTATCTCAATAAATATTACTGGCTTGAATTCCCCACTGAAGAGGCATAGATTGGCCATCCATTTGCTGTCTGCAGGAAACGTACCTAGCCTCAAAAGACAAATTAAAACTGATAGTTAAGGGTTGGAGGACAATTTTTCAGGCAAATGGAATTCAGAAGAAAAGAGGGGTTGCAATCTTATTTCAGAGAAACGTGGATTTAAAGCAACTAAAGTCAAAAAAGACAAAGATGGTCACTTCATATTGGTCAAGGGAAAAATACAACAAGGAGACGTTTCAATTCTAAATATTTAGGCACCCAACTTAAATGCTCCTAGATTCTTGAAATAGACCTTAATTAATCTGAGCAATATGATATCCTATAACACCATAATAACAGGGGACTTTAACACTCCTCTCACAGAGCTGGACAGATCCTCTAAACAGAAATTAAACAAAGATATAAGGGACTTAAATGAGACCCTAGAACAACTGTACTTGAAAGATGTATATAGAACACTCCATACCAAACCTAAAAAATACACATTCTTCTCATCGCCCCATGGAACATTCTCCAAAATTGATCATATCCTAGGACACAAAACAAACCTCAACAGAATCAAAAGAATTAAAAATTTACCTTGTATCTTCTCTGACTACAAGGCGTTAAAGGTGGAACTCAGCTCCAACAAAAAAGTTCAACCCCACACAAAGATATGAAAATTAAACAACCTTATGTAGAGTGAGAGTTGGGTGCAGGAAGAAATAAAAAAGGAAATAAAAGCTACCAAAACCTGTGGGATACAACAAGAGCAGTCCTATGAGGAAAATTTCTCCCTTTAGATGCCTACATCCAAAAAACAGAAAGAGCGCGCATCAACAAACTCACAAGCCATCTTACGGAATTGGAAAAAGAACAATCTAAGCCCACACCCAGCAAAAGAAAAGAAATATCCCAAATTAAATCAGAGATTAATGAAATTGAAAATAAAAGAATCACTCAGAAAGTTAATGAAACAAGGAGTTGCTTTTTTGAAAAAATAAATAAAATAGATAAACCTTTGGCCAGACTAAATAGAAATAGAAAAGTGAAATCTCTAGTAACCTCAATCAGAAATGATAAAGGGGAAATAACAACTGATGCTGCAGAGAGACAAGAGATTATCTCTGAATACTACAAGAAACTCTATGCCCAGAAATTTAACAATTTGAAGGAAACGGATCAATATTTGGAATCACACCCTCTCCCTAGACTTAGCCAGGAAGAAATAGATCTCAACAGACCAATTTCGAGCACTGAGATCAAAGAAACAATAAAAAAGCTCCTAATAAAAAAATGCCCTGGTCCGGATGGCTTCACACCAGCATTCTATCAAATCTTCAAAGAAGAGCTTATTCTCATACTGAGAAGTTATTCCAAAAAATTGAGGAGGAAGGAACCTTCCCCAGCACGTTCTATGAAGTAAACATCACCCTGATACCAAAACCAGGAAAAGACCCAAATAAAAAGGAGAAGTCCAGGCCAATTTCACTAATGAATATAGATGCAAAAATTCTCAACAAAATCCTAGCCAATAGATTATAGCATATCATCAAAAAAGTCATACATCCTGTCATACATCAAGTAGGTTTCATCCCAGGGATGCAAGGCTGGTTTAACATACGTAAGTCCATAAACGTTATTCACCATATCAACAGAAGCAAGAATAAAGACCATATGATCTTCTCAATAGATGCAGAAAAAGCATTCAATAAAATCCAGCATCCTTTTCTAATTAGAACACTGAAGAGTATAGGCAGAGGTGTTACATTTCTTAAACTGATCGAAGCTATCTATGACAAACCCACAGCTAGTGTTCTACTGAATGGAGTAAGACCAAAAGCTTTTCCACTTAGTACTAGAACCAGACAAGGTTGTCCTCTGTCACCATTACTATACAACATAGTGCTGGAAGTTCTAGCCAATACAATTAGGCAAGAGAAGGAAATAAAGGGCATCTTAATGGGAACAGAGGAGGTCAAACTCTCCCTCTTTGCTAACGATATGACCTTATACTTAGAGAACCCCAAAAACTCAACCGTAAAACTCCTGGACATCATTAAAAAATATGGTAATGTCTCAGTATATAAAATCAGTGTCCACAAGTCAGTAGCCTTTGCATACATCAATAACAGCCAAGATGAGTGGCTAATTAAGGACACAACTCCCTTCACCATAGCTTCAAAGAAAATGAAATACCTAGGAATATACCTAATAAAAGAGGTGAAGGTGCTCTATAAGAAAATTATGAAACCCTAAGAAAGGAAATAGCAGAGGATATTAACAAATGGAAGAACATACCATGCTCATGGCTGGGAAGAATTAACATTGTTAAAATGTCTATACTTCCGAAAGCAATCCACAAATTCAATACCATCCCTATTAAAATACCAACATTGTACTTTCAAGACTTGGAAAAAATGATTCTGCATTTTGTATGGAAACAGAAAAAAACCCATATAGCTAAGGCAATTCTTAGTAATAAAAACAAAGCTGGGGGCATCAGCATACCAGATTTTAGACTGTACTACAAGGCCATTGTGGTCAAGACAGCATGGTACTGGCACAAAAATAGAGACATAGACATTTGGAATTGAAAAGAAAACCAGGAAATGAAACTAACATCTTACAACCACCTAATCTTCGATAAACCAAATAAGAACATACACTGGGGGAAAGACTCTCTATTCAATAAATGGTGCTGGGAGAACTGGATATCCACATGTAAAAGACTGAAACTGGACCCATACCTTTCTCTACTCACAAAAATTGATTCAAGAAAACCCTGGAAGATATTGGCCTGGGGAAAGACTTTATGTGGCAATTGCAACAACAAAAATAAACAAATGGGACTAAAAAGATTCTGTACAGCTAAGAAGACAACAACCAAAGCAAACAGACAACCTACACAATGGGACAGGATATTTGCATATTTCGAATCAGACAAAAGCTTGATAACTAGGATCTATAGAGAAGTCAACTTAATCCACATGAAAAAAGCCAACAATCCCATATATCAATGGCCAAGAGACATGGATAGAACCTTCTCTAAAGAAGACAGACGAATGGCTACCAAACATGAAAAATGCTCATCATACCTAATTATTAGAGAAATGCAAATCAAAACCACCTTGAGATACCATCTAACCCCAGCGAGAATGGTCCACATCACAAAATCTCAAAACTACAGATTCTGGCATGGATGTGGAGAGGAGGGAACACTTTTACACGCTGGTGGGACTGCAAACTAATGCAACCATTTTGGAAGGAAGTATAGAGAACCCTCAAAGAACTCGAGCTAGACCTCCTATTTGAGCCTGTAATCCCATTACTGGGCATCTACCCTGAAGGAAAAATATCCTTTTAACATAAGGACACTTGCACTAGACTGTTTATTGCAGCTCAATATACAATTGCCAAGATGTGGAAATAGCTTAAATGCCCACCAACCCAGGAATGGATTAACAAGCTGTGGTATATGTATACCATGGAATACTATTCAGCTGTTAAAAAAGATGGAGACTTTACAGCCTTTGTATTAACCTGGATGGAAGTGGAACACATTATTCTTAGTAAAGCACCACAAGAATGGAGAAGCATGAATCCTATGTACTCAATTTTAATATGAGGACAATTAATGACTTAGTATATGATGGGGTGGGGGAAGGGGAGAGCAGAGAGAGAGGGAAGATGGGAGTGGGGGTCTCAGTGTGTGACACACCTTTTGGGGGCAAGACCCAATTGTAAGAGGGACTTTACCTAACAAGTGTAATCAGTGTAACCTGATTTCTTGTACTCTCAATGAATCCCCAACTATATATATATAGTTTATATACATAAACATATATATATATATGTTTAAAAGTGAGACACCTAAAAAAAAAAGTCATTCACTAAAGGGATGTTATATGTCATAAAAAGTTTGTATCAAAATAAAAACGAGGCCCCTGAAATGGATTTGAAACGTATTCACGTAATGCATTCCAACGTATTGACTGATACCATTATTGTAAACACTGTCCTGAGACTCTGCACCCACCCCTTAGCCTCATTAGGTGAGGTGCACCTGTAAATGATAACGGGGAAAAGGAGAATTACGGCAGAGCCCCCCACCTCCCTAAACTTGAAATTGCTATGGTGATGTTTCACACAGGCTGCTCCCTTTCATGCTTTTTTTAAAACTTAACAGTTTGGCAATCATACTTTGGTTTGACAAGGAACTGTGAAAATGTGTCACTTTGTCTTCTCCAAACTTCTAAATCTAATCAAAATAACAGTTTTTAAAAAACGGGGGGCGCTTGCCAGAATTTGGGATGTGATGGGAAGAAAGGTGACCCCAGAGCTCTCACCCCACTTTTTCTTTCTTTCCGGTACAAAAACAACAAGGAGCTTCAGCGTCACGACCCACAGTGGGGCGTTTTATCCGCGAGCCTCCTCCCGAGCACGGGAGAGCCCTGGGATTTTCTCCACTTCATTCCCTGGGAAAAACCCAAGCAGCCTAAGGATTCAGGCTCGTGTGTTCTCACACTCTCCAGCACAGAGTGTGATGGGAGAAGTTGTGATGCCTACAATCTGGAGTCCAATGGCTCTACCATGCACGCTGGGGGAGCCAGCTGGAAGCTTGTACTCTCAAGGTGCCGGCAGCGCCTTGGGGTGGGGAGGAAACAGGGTCTGGAGGCAGAGGGCCTGGCCAGAGCCTCAGTACCACTACTCACCAGAAGTGCTGTCTCTTCTCCCCTGCGTGCCTTTCTGAGGCTCCCTAGATATAATATCAAATAGGAATTTGGCTGTGATTGATGATAATTCCTAGCCCAAAGAAAGTTTAAAATGACTACATGGGCACCGTAACAGAAACATCCACCAATGAGAGGCTTGATCCAGGCTCAAACTGTACCAGCCTTCACCCCATCTTTTGGCTCAAACTCAACTTGGCTCTCACCTCATGGTGCCAAAATGGATGCAGCAGCTCCACCCTTCAGTCTTCCAGGTCCCAGTACAAAGGGAGTCACTGTCTAGTAGCTTCCACAGGAGCTCTTGTCTTCACTCTGATTGGATGGTGATGGGCCCATTTTGAACTGAAAACTGTGAACTTGGGATAGGGGTGCTGAGGGTTGGGGATGTTCTATGAATCTCATAGTCTGAGAGTCAGGGGAAAATGAATCTCCAAACCCAAACTTGGACTGCTGCCAGAAGAGCAATAGATTTGGGCGAAGGGGTAATCAACGCATACTAAATATGAAATTATGCTATGAAAATAATGATCTTTACTTTTATCGTGCCCTCACAGACTTCATCTTATTCAACCTTTGCAACAACCCTTTGAGATAAGGCATTATGATCCCCACTTTATCAATGAAGAATTTCAGAGAGGTTAAGCGTTTTCCTCACAATCACACAGCTCGAAAACAGCAGAGGTGAAGTTTGAACCTAGGCCTATCTGACTTCAGGGTTCCAGGTTTGTCTGCTAGACTATATTGTTGAATTGGGGTCCGCTTGGCGGGGAAGGGGTGCCTTAGAGAGGAATAATGGGCATGCCTTACACTTGTATACACAAGTGTACCATTTTATGGTTTGCAAAGCATGGCCACAGTTAGCACCTCATTTAACCTTCACAATGGCCCTTTGGTGGATAAGTCATGACTACTTCTGTGGTTAAGTATACTGAGAAAGGTTAAGGGACTTGCCCAGGGGCCCCTGCTTGAGCCAGGACATTTTCATCCAAGTTAAATTCTCTCCGCTATCCACATTCTGTAGGAGAGACGGAAACAGCTGCCAATGGCTGACTTAAAGCTGGACTGTGAAGGACCAGTGTGAATGTGGTGTCAGAGGTGAGCCCAGGACACCCCTAGCGATGGCTCCTGTTAGCATCCCCCACATCCATCCCTCTCCCCAGTTCTGAGTTCTGTTTGAGGAGCCATCATTTATGAAGCCTGCAGATTTAGGGGATGTACCATGTTTCCCCCCAAATAAGACCTACCCCCAAAATAAGCCCTAGCAGGATTTCTATGAATTTGTTAAATATAAGCCCTACCCTGATAATAAGACCTAGTGATGGGTCTTTTGACGCCATGCATTTTGGCGCAGAGAGGAAGACATCCCCTGAAAATAGCCCCTAGTGTGTCTTCTTGAGAAAAAATAAATACAAGACGGTGTCTTATTTTCGGAGAAAGAAGGTAGTCCAGTGGTGTACTGGTCTGAGAGTCGATTGTGTCCTTCTGTTCCCAAATCCACGCTCAGGGGCACTATACTGGTAGCTTATAACCAAGCACAGGATTATTACACCACAGGAACTGGCAAATGCCATCCTTTTATGTGGGCGAGGGTCAAAGGGATGGATTTTTGTTTCCCAGAGGGCCAACTGTAGAACACTTATCAGATGCTGCCATCTATACTCCAGCTCAAGGTCCAGAGCATACATGTGGCTCACTTAGGTCCCCAGCATACACACCTCTCCCCTACGATCCTCTCCCGCCTGCTTATGACTGGACCAGTAATGGGCTTGGGACCTACCTGATCCATTCAGATCTAAGTCCAGGACTTATTTTGTTTTTTGAACACTGGACACAGTGAGCGCCTACCCAGTGGATATGAGCAGGGTGCCCTGGAACCAGCAGCAGCCGTCTCTGGACAGAAAGAGAAAGGACCCTATAGACTGAGGCAGCCTGAGGAAGCAAAGAGGGGGAGTGTACAGTCACCTCCTCTGGCTGCTGCCTCCGGACGCTGGATGCACACACGGCCCTTGCAGTTTGCAGTCATGACAGGACCTTACCATCTCAGCCACTCGCTAGACCTCAGCTTTCTGTTCCTTGCAAAGACTCACATCCTAAGTGACCCAGCAGAAGACCAAAGGGACCAGCCTAGAGGGAAGGGGCTGCCTCTGCAGAGGGTTAATAAATAAACCAACGTACAAAAAAATAAAAGGGTGGCGCCTGTGGCTCAGTGAGTAGGGCGCCAGCCCCATATACCGGAGGTGGCAGGTTCAAATCCGGCCCCGGCCAAAAAATAAAAATAAAAATAAAAATAAATAAAACAAAAAAGGATCTTGGAGAAAGAAATAGAAAAACTACTTCTTACAATATCAGACACTAACCAAGAGAAGCCAATCCCAATACCTTTTTTGGGGACCGCTGTTTACTCACAAGACACCCTGCCATGGTCTAAGAATCGGTCTCTGAGAATGAATGTGCACAAGGTGACAATCCTTCCAGTTTTGTTACAGGCTAACGATGGCAGCTTGACATGGGTAGCGGGACTGTGGCCGGTGTGAATGTCCTCGGGGCGGCTGGAGCTGAGCTGAGCTATCTGCGTACAGATTCAGCTCTGAAACAGGGACGGTGGTACCCACCCCCTGGATTACTGCAAAGATGAAATCAGTCAGGTTTGTGAAAACAGATTCCGCTACAGGCCTGGCATTCTCCAAATGAATTCCATTTACATGTGCATCTGAACTATTAAACCACATAAAACGCCTGCGTCTTGCTCGGGACAATAAATGAAAACTCTTTTGACATTTGAAGCATTTCAAGTTTCTGCGCTTCCAGAGAACGGTTCCATTTAACTTGAAAGGGGTTTTCAGTGTAATTCACGTTTAATGTTATGAAAGCATTTCTCTCTCACATTGGGCTTTATCTAAATTTTTAAACAAGGCCTAATTTACAAGCCCCAAACGACTTGGCAAATTTCCTGCAGTCTCATTGAAAAAGTCCTGGCTGCCTATAGGCCGTGGCCGTGTTGAAAGGCTGTTTTGTCTTGGGTGCCAACGAAAACTAAAATTACTCTGCCGACAAAAGGCCGTCTTTTCAAACAAACCCGCAGAATCCATACGCACACATGGTACACAGGACTGCCCCGAATCCAGTACCCCCAGAAGCAGACCCGGTGCGCCCCGTGCACGTTCTATGGCAGTGGGAACAAGACACCCCGTCCCAAGTGGAGAAAAGAACTCAGAGAAGATGCTGACTTTGGCTGTGAGCGAGTGGGCGCTGCCCTCATCCTGGGAAGGAGACGGGAGGTCAGACAGACAAGGGAGAGAGAATTCCACACTCACTTTGCCCATACTGTCACCAGCTGTCACACACATCTATGATTCACAGATGTGTTGACAGACGGTGCATAAGCCTGTACCTCACCCCAACTCCCCAGATGGTCTCCTTCCCAATGTACCTGGGTGCACCTTGCAGATATGAAGCCTAGGCCTGGAGCTGCCCTTTAGGGCAGGGGTCCTCAAACTTTTTAAACAAGGGGCCAGTTCACTGTTCCTCAGACCGCTGGAGGGGCGGACTCCGGGCCCTGGGACGAGTCAGCTGCTAAGCAGGACAGGCAGCAACAGCAAAAACACCTGGCAGGCGGGATAAATGTCCTAGGGGGGCTGCCTGTAGTTTGAGGATGCCTACTTTAGGTGGTCACTAGGGGTGGGGGTGGGGTGTCATGCCACCCTGTCCCCTGCTTGTCAATGGCTAGGGATTCTAACTGGAAGCAAACTTTGCTGGGAGCCATTAAGAACACACAGGGTGCACATTTCCTGTATGTGCACAAAGTTTGTGTGCAATTTAAGAGAGCTGTAACTTTAAACTTGCACATGAACTTTATGTCCACCCTATACTCACGGGGACGTTCAGAAGGCAGGCCAGACGGACACAGCCCCTGTCCACAGGGGGCTCTCGGTGCCATCAGAAGGAAGATTGAATCGGCAGCAGTACAAGGCCAGTGAGGACACAGGCCTTTCGAGTCCTGAGTAAGATGCTATCAGGCTGGCGCAGGAGTCAGGACCACCTCAGCAAGTCCCCATCCATGCTGTACATTAGGGCCAGGCCACCCTTGTCCCTTACTGCCCCTCTTCAAATTGTTTAGTTCCAGCTATCCAGGGGACCCACACGCCCTCACAACCCACCAGGCCGAGACCACAACATGGAATCTAAGCCTTGATGCTTGAGCCCCAAGGAGCCCCATGACTCTCTTCTTCCCTCCTTTTCTCTTGGTTCTCCCCTGCAGGCCTTCCCTGTTCCCAGGTCTCAACAAACCCGCCAGCTCACTCTCAGTATCTCTGCCAGCGGGCCCACTCCCCACGCTCCCCGGATTACCACGCACGCATTCGGTTACTGTACCTGCCCCCTACCTGTCTGTCTACTGCCTTGTCCCCAGGGCCTCCAACAGTGCCAGGGACATAGTAGGTGTTCAATAAATGTTTATGGGGAGTCAGGGTACGTGACCAGGGGGTGGCAAGTGAGCACACAGCAGAAGCACAGTCTCTGACGGTGCCCGTAAGGCTTCCCAGAAGTGGCGCTTTGGAGTCAGTGGGGTTTTCTTTGCACACAGAGCAGGGAGCAGGGCTGCAAGGAGCAAGAAAGGCTGAGAAGCCTGGGGAAGGCCGCGAGGACCTGGGTGTGGCCTGCTGGCCAGCAGTCTGCACAGGGCAACCGCAAGAAGGGAGACTGGAAACAGCAGCACCTAGGGACTGAATAAGGAGCTGAGGCTGGACCCTGAGCCACCCAGAGCCACCTGGAGGGTCTTCAGAAGCGGAATCACACAGAGAGACTTGCGTTTCAACAGGCTCACTCGACTGTGGCTTGGAGAAAGTGGATGAGACAAGAGGTGCAGGGGGCTGCCCTGGGGGGCCAGGGAGAGACTCTAAGACCCCAGCTGGCATGGCAGCCCCCGGGACAGCAGAGCTTGGCTCTCCACCCTGGACAAGTTACTATCTGGACCTCTAAATAGGCACACTACACAGCGCAACAGGCCACTGTAAGGATTTTTGCATAGAATGTTGCTTCTGCTCATTCAAAGTCAAGTGTTCACACAGGCGAGCTGTGAGGATGGCGATTAGCCTTGCTGGCTAATGGCTGAGGCTTTATATTTTCATCCTTGCTTAGCACTCTGCATGTGTCAGAATCTGAACTCATGAATTTCAATAATGCTGCCATTGATTGGCAGCCAGCAGTCATTAATTCAGCAGAACGTGTACAGGCAGCGCAAGAGGGACAGGGCCGAAGGAAAGGCCTCTTACGATGCCTGCAGCCTCTTAGCCGGGTTCAGTCCAGTGGGGGGGGGGGGAGGGCAGAATTCCTCAGCCCCACCAGGTAGGCTGGTGAAGAAGGGACTTCTCATGGGCTGTGCCTGCTCCTTGAGCTCAAGTCCAAAATCAGCACAGAGAATCTGTATCGAAATCCGTGTAACATATTAGCTATCCCCCAGGCTCCCATACGTCCCCTAAATAGCAAGGAACCTATTGGACACCAAGGTGTGAATACAGGTGCCACCAGGGAGAAGAGACGGCTGTTGAAAACGTCTGAATCCCTTTGCCAGCCCCAATTGGACCAGCGTTCTTACTTCCCACATACTCTCACTTCCAGGGAAGCTGGAAACAGCAAATTACACCAAGCTGTCTGTCCCTGGGAAGAAATCCTGTCATCTCGGGGACAAACCTCCTGCCCTCTTTCAAGCCTCCTAATTGCCTGAGGAATGAGGAGACTTCTGAAAGGCGAGATGATAATTGAAGTTTCGCATAATTACATTTTAAAAGTGACGCTTTTAGTTTCCCCCAACCTCAGTCGAAACTCTTATCTTGTCAAAATAATCTTAAAAGTTTTTTTTTTTCCCCTTAAACAGAGATTGATGAACTATCACTGGAAATCTTTTAGCTGCTAATTAGAAGTCAAGCCTCTTTGGGGCATTTTTTCGTTTGGGGGCTAATTCTTGGACTTCTCTAAGTGATGTCGTTTGGTCCTCCTGCTTTTAAACTGCTCACTTTCCACTTGTGAGAAAGAGTGAAATTTCCTCCCCGGTTTTAATTACAACTGGAGCATTATCTTTGCGTGCTATAGAGCGAGGCTTTGCAAGGCGAGGGGCTACCCTGTTAATCAAGGATAAATCGAGGCTCCTACTCTTCATTCCATTACCTTGTCGTTCTAATTAATGGTATTACCCTCTGAACTGTGTGCAGAAGCTTAAAAGAAATTCAACACATGCAGAAACCAGGCTCAAGGGGAAAGGGTGGAATGCTTAATAAAGCACAGCTCATCACACCCTGGGTACTGCGTGGCTAATGTCTTCTGGACTAATACCTGGGGCAGGGCGGGGGGACACCGTCCAGGTGACACCGGGTGAGCTTGTACATTTCTTTTAGAAAACCGTGGCGATGTCTGTATTTTGGTGTCTGGCAAAGACTAGAAATTTACCTGTGATATTTAATTTTCGAAACCAGACATCACCTCATCCAAAACTTAATGTTTCTATTTGTTCAGGTGAAGTTTTGGGTAATGTCTGGTGAGGTCAGGTGGGGTAGATGGGAGAATAACAAGAAGGTCTCTTGCTCGTGGGTCACTAACCCACCAAGACTAACATTACCGTAAAAGGCTACACTTGACCTTGATGGTGTTAATTACTGCAAAACTCTCAAGTTCCACCATCAGAGTATAAAGTCTTTGCAGATAGGAACCACTGTGTTCAGCTACAGTTGTGGTACACTGCAAGGCCCCAGTGAATGTTTGTTGAAACTCTCTTTACTGAGTCCTTAGTTGTCGAAGGCCCCCTTGGTGGGCCACACATAGTCCGTGGAGATTTTGTGGACTCCTCAAAACTTAAAAAAAAAAAAAAAAATTTAAGAAAACTGACATTTGAAACTGAGCAAATTCTCGAAGTAGCAAAGTCAGGATTTGAACCAGGTTGACTGGATTCCAAAGACACCACTTTTGACATCTCCGTAATATGATGGAGATAAATTCTTAAGATGAATCAGAATGAAGAGAGACATGACCTGAATTTCATTTCATGGAAGGCTTAAAAGTGAAGCGGAGAGACTTGACAGGTTTTAGTTAATATTTTCCAAAAACACAAGATATCTTAAAAGTATCTTACTTTACTAAGAATAATACCATTTACCACTGTCTGTTGTGGTTTTTTTTTCTCCCCAAGCTCCCATGAAGGCCTCATATGAAGCAAACTCAGAATTTCCAATCAAATTTACCCGTGCAGTCTCCCCCTTCCAAGATGGGTTCCCAAGGGACTTGTGATTGTCGACATTTATTAGATGCCCGCTGTGTTTTGAAAAAAAGACATAAGCACGCCCAATTTGGAAGAAGCTCATAATGTAATGGAAAAACTAAATCTGTGCTTTTTCCTTTCACAGTGGTCCCTTCAACTAGTGCCGGGAAGGGGAGATGTTGATTCAGTAGCCGACAGTCTGCAATGGACAAATTAGAAGAATCTGGTCTCTGGGTTCCCTCCCTTTAGGCTCTGTCCCAGCAGGAACTATAGGCTTTGTAAGGTTGCTTAGCATTTGCAATTTCCCCAACTTTGCTGTCTTCTCTGGTTCCCCAGAGTAAAACAGAGACAAACCCAGATCAAGGGCCTGTGTTGTCCAGGAGCTTTCAGGAGGAAGGCCCAGGGAAAGGGTCCCATTCTGCAGCCAGTCTTGAGGTTAAAGCTAAACAGTGGCAGACACGGAGAAGCAAAGACCTTAGCCTGGACCCCGGCATCAGAGCAAAGCAAAGAAGGCTTTGGGAGTCAGGGCGGTTCTGAGAAGTAGCCTGGGTGCTCTGAGGAGACCTGCCTCTGTGGTTCCTGCCAGAACAGAGGTGGCTAAAAGCACAGCAGAAATTAGTAGAATCGGAGCTTTTCTTATGCGTACGTGAGCACACAGATTAAACACACACGTTCTGCATTCAGAAGCAACAGAGATCTTCTTGTAAAATGCAGCAGCCATTTTTGAGAAATGAGCTTGCAGCACAGACATTCTGAAGACCCTAGCATGGCTCTGGTTGCTGAGGATGGTAAGGTCCCCCCTCCCACCTCTTTCCACCTTCCAGCCACTGATTAGCCCCATTAACTGATGACAGATGACTTGGGTGGCCCTCGTCCAGTCCTGGTGGACAGGCTCATAAAAGATTCAAGCTTCTGTCGCCAACAATTGTCTTTTCACTTGGCAGCTCCCCTGGGAAGACAAAGCTCCCAGAAAATGTCCCCCTTGGAGCTGCCCATCTGCTCTGTGGCCAGCAAGGAAGTTCCTGCACAGAGAGCCTGATGTGACAGCTCCAGCCACCAGGATGAGCAGAGATGATGACCATCTATGCCGACACACAGGAACACTGATGACAATGACAAGGATA
>CAUYQV010147618.1:0-13572 GCA_963574575.1 Galagoides demidoff | reverse complement strand
AGTCTCCTGCCTCTGCCTCCCAAGTAGCTGGGACCACAGGCGCCTGCCACAACGCCCGGCCATTTTTTGGTTGCAGCCATCATTGTTGTTTGGCGGGCCCGGGCTGGGGATTCGAACCCGCCACCTTAGGTGTATGTGGCTGACGCCTTAGCCCATTGAGCCACAGGTGCCGAGTCCTCTGTTCTAAATTTTAAAAGTAGTAGGTATCACTGCTTAAAATGTGTTACTTTTTGAGTTCACTTTTTCTTAGCCTGGTTCTCATCAGAGGTTGAGAAGGAGGAAATAGTAATAGATGTTGTTTGTTCTCCCAGCCTTTCTACTTCTGCAGGAAAAGAATTATAAAGAGGAGGAGGAAGGGAAGGGAAAGCGTGCAGGGGAGGTTTCAAGGATTCCTCTGGGTTTGGAGTAGGATAATGGATTGTAGAGGACCCAGGAGGAAGCAGGGAGGCCATTGAGGAGCCATGGCAATTGTCAATGTTAGGGATGATGACGGCTTGGACCCTGGCAGACACCAGTTAATTCTCATTGCTACTGAAATCACCACAGTAGGAGTTATTTCAAAAGATGCATTACCATATGTAAAATTAAAACCACTTCCCGCCCTGTAGACAAGAAATCCAATTTAGAATCGGGTGAGAATCAAGAATCTGGTTCTGAAGATTCATCAGAACATCTTTTTAACAAGGAGCATGAGATTTTTCTCCATGGCTGTCGTTATTATTTTATTTATCAAAGAAAGAAAATTTGAGAGCTTATTTAGAAGCTGTACATAGTTCTAACACAAATCTCTTTATCAATATCTAAATTTTTCTCACGGATACTAAGAAATATAACTTAGGATAATTTGGCTTATTTCTTTTAGTTAAAATATTTGTGATTCTTCATAGTTCAGGGCATAGCTCACAGCAAGTTCATACTATAGTTCGTGGAACTTTGAATAAAATAAGAACATTATTGTGTTTCGGAGTTTTAAATGCTGCGGAAAGCTTTACTTTCAGTATTGCTTGATTGTTAAGGCAAATCATTTGATTGGTTATGAGCTTAATTTACATGAAAATTTATTAATTTTGGATTTGGTCAATCTTAGTCTGATACCTCTTTTTGTTTTATTTATATGTGAAGGCTTCACTAAGATCCTGAGGATGTGCAGTTAAACCTTGAATAGAGCCTTATATAATTTTGTTATAGGACACAAAAGTAAGGAAACTTGAGGCTGGGACTGTTCACAGCTAAATCTTGTGAAATAAGTTCTCATAGTAATTTTGCAGCTGTTATTTGTTGCATTTTTACGATATGCCTTGCTTCTTCTGAGCTATCCTCAACAGGTTTCCAGGAATTCAAGGACTAAGAAACATTCTACCAGGAACTCGAAATACCAAGGCATTTAGTTTTTGGAAGTGTATGGTGTTTTATTACTTTTATAGTTTTGAGGACCAGCAAAATAGAGACGTGTACCATGTTACACAACGCGCTTTGTAATAAATGTTTTCTTTGATTGCACGTGATGTAACTAGCATGGAAAAAAACACAGAAATGATAATTGTTGATATAATCTTGCCCCGGTAGTGGGAGGGGGAGTGGGGAGAACAACATAGGAGGAGAAAAAAATCTGTTACCAATTACAGTAAAATTATTACAGTTAGAAAGAGTTGCATATATGTATAATAATAAAACCTCCATCTAGCTTTCCTAAAAGTTTACAGACTTCTATCTTTCTTTGCGTTGGAGCTTGGGAAAGGAAAAAATGTCTGTTGGGTTCTTTGGATGAAAAAGTAATTCTTTTACTTTTCTCTCTGAATCTCTTCATCTTTCGTGTTGGTCCCCAGAGAACACTGTTGGACTATTTTGAAATCATTGCTGACCTTGTGGCACTTTGCCTGCTGAGAGCCTTTGCCCAGGTCCCTCTTTGTATTTGGTCCTGTTCCTTGTTCCCTTCACCCCCACCTCTCTTCCTCTAGCCAAGGAAGGAATGCGTTAACCATGACTTTTAACCGTGACTTTCTCTTTTAGGAGCCAACTTAAAAATCCCTTTGGTGTGCACATTGATAGGCACTACCTCAACCTGAGCTTAGAAAAACAAGCAATAGGAAATACAAGAAAATATACAGCCAAACTCAACAGATAGAAGCCGTTGCTGAAGGAAATGAGAGAACAACAAAGACAGTTCATCAGATTTCCAGGAATGGGAATTATCAGTAGTCTGCTCTTTTCAAAATAAACTTTGATCTGGAGCTGACCGCCTAGCTAGTTACTGCCATCTGATGCTGGGGTGTGGCAAACAGGGGTATTGTTAGGTTTAAGATCAGCCTGCTGATTGTGGATATAATGGACTAACCCAGCCCCTGAAGAAGGAGAGAATGCTAGTCACTTGTCATTCTGGACACTGAGCACAAAGGTAAGGAGAAGATGTGTAGTAGAAATGGAAAGAAGGAAAAGAGGATAGAAATACAGAAATGTTGGTCAAATAGGACAATCCATTACCTTCCTAATCTGTGCAATATCAATTATAAATGAATTTTCTCTTGGGAAAGGGTCAACCTACTGAGTATGGCTGAAGGAAATGTGTCTATAAGAAGAGGAGTGTACTTTCTACCCAATTATAGAAGGGTTTTTTTTTTTTTTTTTGAGACAGAATCTTACTTTGTTGCCCTCGATAGAGTGCTGTGACATCGCAGCTCACAGCAACCTCCAGCTCTTGGGCTTAGGCGATTCTCCTGTCTCAGCCTCCCAAGTAGCTGGGACCATAGGTACCTGCCACATCGCCCAGCTATTTTTTTTGTTTTAGTTTGGCTGGAGCCAGGTTCAAACCTGCCAGCCTCGGTGTGTGGGGCCGGCACCCTACTCACTGAGCCACAGGCGCCACCCTTATGGAAGGCTTTGAATGTCAGCCTGCATTTTGGGGGCATTTGATGAATATATCTAAAAGGTTCATTATTTATTTTATCTAGGTGTGTTTTATTTGTTATGAGAGATTTTCCTAGTTCTTGCTTTTGTTTTGTAGAAAAATTAACTAAGTTGGCAGTGCCCATTGTCTGTTTTTAGAAAATGGATGTCTGAGATGTTAAAATCCTTTTTTTTTTTTTTTTTCGCAGTTTTTGGCCGGGGCTGGGTTTGAACCTGCTACCTCTGGCATATGGGGCTGGCACCCTACTCCTTTGAGCTACAGGTGCCTCCCAGAGATGTTAGAATCTTCGTATCATTTGTCCTACCCCGTACTCATTAGCATGTCATATCTACTGCTCACAACGTGCCGGATCAGGGCATGGGTACACCCTGGAGGCTTCTCAGGAAGAACTGACATTCAGGGGCATTCATGTCCTTATTGGTTTGTCATTCACTGGATAAGCATCCACTGAATACCAGCAGTATTGGGAGAGGCTCCCTGCTGTCCATGTGCTCCTTTGGTTCCCTGCCCGTTTCTCTAGAGATGATTTACTAATGCTGTGAACATCAGGTGGCTTTAGCCAAGGTCAGGTTCACCTCCTCAAGGAAGTGACGTTTGAGCTCAACCCTGTGTGATGATCAAGGGGAAGACTGGTTGACACAGATGGGCCTGCAGTGCCAGGGCTGTATTGTGGGCACGTGAGACAGGAGGAGCAGGCTGCTATGGTTGGAGTCCAGTGGACAAAATGAGAAGGGGGGAGATGAGAGTGGGTAAATCGGCGTGTCCTCTGCCCTGGCTACACATTGCAGTCAACCTGCTGGCTTGGGCCACACCCCAGAACAAGTAAATCAGAATCTCCAGGGTAGGACCTAGGCATCAGCACTTCTAAAAAGTTTCAGGTGACTCTAAAGAGAGTTTGGATTTATTCTGGTTATTTTGGGAAGCTTTGGGAGGGGAGTGATAGAATCAGCTCTTCATTCTTTTAAAGATCACTTTGAGGCTGTGTGTAATGTGTGGGGTAAAAGGAGGAGAAGGGGAAAGAACGTCTTCAGGGAGACCTATTAAAAGGCTCTAGTGGTGGTCTGAGTCGGAGATGACAATGGCGATGGGGGCAAGTGTGCGAAGTGGTTGATTTCTTGGGATGGGGAGTAAGGTTAAGAGGGAAATCAAGGATGGCTCTTTGTCTGCAGACCTGAGCAGTTGGGTGGTGGAATGACCACTTGTTGAGCTAGGTAGGGTAACTAATGGAAGGGTAATTTTTGGCGGTGCAGGGGGAGGACCTGTCAGCCTGGGTTGTCATCCCCTTCCCGTTATCCCTGGCCAACTCACACTGCTCCTGTAACCCAGCACACAGGGCAGCCCCTGAGTTGCCATAGCTCTTTAAATTCATACCTGTGTTGTAGCACTGTTAGGCTGCATGGCCTCGTATGGATTCTGCCTTAGTTTGGGCCACATTCACTGTGCGACCGGGTTGCTATCATGAGCGCCACTTTCATTTTGTGACAGATAGGAATGGAGGGAAAATTCTCAGTAATTTTCCCAATTTCAATTCTCTGTTGCTCAGTGTGCTTTGAGCCCCGATGGATTTCTCGCCGATTTTTCAGAAAAATTCCGCTCATTCTTTAATATAAAGGAGGGAGAGATGAATACTGTGAATTCGGGAAATTGCAGTGTCTTTTTCGAGGATGAGCTTTGCTTTCCTGACACCTTCTGTGCTTTGCTTCTCCCCAACCTTAGAGGAAGCACTTCCCTGCTGCAATAAAAGCCTAAAACAAAGCTCCAACTCAGCGCAAGTAAAAGCCCAATGAGCTTAAAATACATTTGAAAAGGTTAATAACTTGAAACCCTTTTGAAGCCAAAGAAAGGATTCATTGTCTTTAAAGTGACAGTCTGCCCCTTCTGGGTTGCATCATGATGGATTCTGAACAAAGACAACCTGCAGATGTTGTGAGTCATGGCACCTACCGCTCTCTGGGCCATATAAGGCAAATCATTAATCAGTAAGTGTTTATTGCCTCCATTTCTGGGGTGGAGCTGCGGACAATAAAAGCTTGTTCCTTTCCTTTAAAGGATTTGTGGTCTATTGGCTAGATAGGCCTGACTTTCTGGATCAGTTCATAAACAATGACATTATGCGGAATTGTGGAGAGAGAGCAGTGGAGGTTCAAAGAAAGGGGAGGTCAGTGAAGGCCTCCTGGCCCTACGCAGGGCTTGGCTCTTGAGTGTTTGGTTGAGGCAAGATGGAAGTTGACAGGACCTTAAATGATATATAAAGCTTCTTTATGTTAAGTGCCACAAGTTAAAATCTAATCATTTTGAACTAACATGCACACAGGTTAAAAATGCCGAAAGTTTCCTTTCTATTCCTGTCCCTGGTCTGCCAGTTCCCTTTCCAGAGGCAGTGCTGTGACTTTTTCTTTTATATCTTTCCAGTTATAACATCACACTTCTTCCCATATGTATATAGCTTTCATATTTTAATTGGTGAAATGTTTTCACTACCTCTTTCTAAGTGCTAACCCAGGGAAGAACAGGTAAAGGAAGCAAAACAGAAGCAAATCCTCTTCCCTCCGGGAGGCCGCGGCTTTGCCGGTCTGATCTGTGGGTGGTGAGCAACACGTGAGTGGGATTTGCTTTTCTTAAGGTATTTGCTTTCTAACCCACTGGAATACTGGTGGTTAGAAAGTAAGTAACTCAGAGCTGGGTATTGCGTTTTGCTAGAACTTCCCATCTGTTTTCTTGAATCTCCCCAACCGCTCCACGGTGTGGGTTTGTTTCCTCCTTCTGCAGATGAGGAAGCTGGGACCCGGGCTAACAGCGAATGAGAGGTGGAGTTGACTTCCAAACCTGACCTTTTCTGCCATATCAGGGCCTTTCTGGACCCGAAGCTTTTGGTTCTGTATTTTTTTTTTCTTTCCTGAGACAGAGTTTCACTATGTCACCCAGTCGAGTGCTGTGGCATCACAGCTCATAGCAACCTCCAACTCCCTGGGCCTAAGCAAGTCTCCTGTCTCAGCCTCCCAAGCAGCTGGGACCACAGGTGCCCACCACAATGCCTGGCCATTCCTTAGTTGCGGTTGTCATTGTTGCTTGAGGCCCCAGGCTGGGCTTGAACCAGCCAACTCCGGTGTACGTGTCTGGCGCCCCAGCTGCTTAGCTACAGGCGCTGAGCTGGTTCTGTATTTTTGGTCTCATGCTGCCATATTCTCCTGTGGCTTTAAATTCTGAGACCTGGGTGTGAACTTGTGGTGATTCAAGAGAAAAAAGTAAGTGGCAGCTTTCTTCCTTTCTATTAAAAAAAAAAAAAGTCTGTAGACAGTAAAAAGGGTATATTCACAGCTCAGTTTCAGGCTGCTGAAAGCAGGCAGTGTATATATAATATATATTTTTAATGTGGATAAGCTTCCTCTCTCATTTAAAATTTTTTTTTTTTTTGGCCAGGGCCAGGTTTGAACCCGCCACCTCCTGTATATGGGGCCGGCGCCCTACTCCTTTGAGCCGCAGGTGCTGCCCTCTCATTTTTAAGTTTTTTAACCTGAAATGATGAGAGCCTAATGAATAGCAAATATATACTTCTTTTTTTCTTCGAATTCTAATTAGCATTTGGCTTCAAGTTTAGAAAAGTACTTTTTTTTTTCTGCCCAGCATCTTTTTTGAACTAAATATTGTTGTCCACTTTTTTTTTTTTTTTTTTTAACAGGAAAGGTCTCACTGTGCTGGAGTGCAGTGGTGCTCAATGCAGTCTCAAACTCGTGGGCTCAAGCAATCCTCCTGCCTCAGCCTTCTCAATAGCTGAGACACCATGCCCAGCTGATTCTTGATTTCTATAGAGATTGGGTCTTCCTGTATTGCCCAGGCTGGTTTCAAACTCTTGGCTTCCAAGTGATCCTCCCACCTAGACCTTCCAAGGTGCTGAGATTGCAGGTGTGCACCACTGCACCTTGCCTTTTGCCCACTTTTAAAAGCAAAAACATAAAATGGGGAAGACATCGTTTTTCTTGCTTTTTGCACAGGCAGCATTCTTATTAGTATGTATGTGTGTAAGTGTGGTCCCAGGGTGTGCTCACTGCCCTCATGGCAGAAGGGGACTCGGGGACCTCCTACTCCCTTCCCAGTGATGATACTATACTACAACAGTGTAGTATCAGGATGGTGAAGATTCACTGGCTCTGAAGCCAGAGAGATATTCATCGGAGTCTGCTGCGGCTTACCTGTGGCCTGCAGCTAGCTGCAGAAATACTGTCTGTATGACTGGTTCAGAGAATGTAAAGAGTTCAGTGTGGTGAGCAGGCAGAGGGCGAGGGCCAGCCATGGTCAAGAGACCACGTGAGAGCCATTAGCGTGGCCTAGATTTTGAAGGGTCTTATAAATCACATTATGGATTTGGGATTTTTTTTTCCTTGGGAGTTATTTTAATCAGGGGATCAGACACGATCAGGTTTTTGGCTTAAGAATGATCACTCTGGCTGCTCCATGAGTGATGAATTGGAAGTGACAACCCTGGGGGGCGGGGAGGTCTGTTTGGAGGCTTGCACTAATGCCAGGGAGAAGCGATCATGGCAAAGGAGCTGGGGGGAAATGGGAGAATTCTAGAAATTTTTAGGGATAGAAGAGAACAGGGCTTGATGTGAGAGATGAGGGAGGGGGAGGGGGAGGACTCATGGCTAACTTCAGGGTTCTGTTTTGCGTGCTTCTGGCTGGAGATGCTCCCAGCTGACAAAGGCCTTAAAGATTTCTGTCTTTTACTGACAGATTTGAATAAAATAATTTTTTGTTGGGCGGGGCGGGGGGGGGATGGGGAGCGGGAGGGTGATTGGTGGGGTCACCTCTATGGTTTATCCTATAATTGTGGGTACAAGTGAATCTTTCTAAAAGCAGAGTATGAATGTCTTAACTCAATTACTAAGGAAATGACATGAAGGCTACGTTACCCAGTTTGATGAGAGTTATTTCAAAATGTATATGAAAACACCACACTGCGCCCTCTGATTGCATTAATGTACACAGCTATGATTTAAAAAAAAATTAAAAAAAAAGTTATGTCAAGTTTCAGGTACCATGTCATTTCATGTTCTTTTTAGATTTTAATTTTTCCTTTAAAAAAAATTTCTTCTAAATTTTTCATGGGAAGAAGGTTTATTTATTTATTTGAGACTGGTCTCCCAAAATGTTGGGATTATAGGCAGAAGCCACTGTGTTCGGCCAGGAAGAGAGTTTAAAAGTTTTAATTGCTCAGAAAATTGACCTAGCTGCTGGAGAAGGGATTGTGGTGTCCTTATAACAATTTTCTTCCTAATTATGGAACTCCCAGTGATATTATTGCGATTTTATTTTTTGTTTGCAAGGAATGGAGTGGCTCTCGTTATAGAAAAATTTATTTCTCCTAATAATTTTTTTGTGATGAGTTTTTATATAAGCAGAAATTATGTTTATGGAAATTAAGTTTCTGTGAGTGTGGTAAAGAAGATAAATACCTCATATAAATGAAAGGGAGCCATTCAATTTTGAATTATTTAGGAAAGAAGTCTCCATAAGGAAATGAACTTAAAGGATAATTACATTTCTCCAATTCAGAAATTCTGAATTGTCTTCCACCCCCCAATTGGGAAAGTAGTTGAGTTATGGCTGAATAAACATTTTAGATTTTGAGTATGATTATAGGTTGGAAAATGTAATATGTAGTGTAGGTCCATTCCAGAGAGCAAAAAATACTCAATATTTTTGAAATTATCAATGAGGAGATTGATGTTGCTTGTTATGCCTGAAGATAAACATTATTTTAGCACAAATTGCCTGTGGTTCAGTGAGTAAAGGCTTTTGGAATAATTATTCAGAGAGAGGTCAAGCAGGAGTTACTGGCTGTCATTTTTGTTTTTAAAGGCAGTCTTAATAAATAATAATAGCAGTGATGATGATGGCTCACATGTATGTAGTGCTCTGCGGTTTACAGTGCTCTTTGTAGTGGGTGATCCAGAGAGCCCTCTGGAGTAAGTAAGCAGGGCGGATATCCCCCTTTTATAGAAGAGGAACCTGAGATCTGAAAGTTCACCTGAGATCATCTGATTCCTGGAGTCATACTTTTCCCTGTGCCTCATGATGGGATCCACGGTGCAGCCATGTGGGGAGAAAGAAGGCCTTTTTAGGGAGAAAACCAGCTCTTCTAGGATTACGCTAGAGGTTTACAATATAAAAAGCACAACTGCCTCACGCCGTGAATGGAAACAAAAAAGATCGTGGACCAAGTGTGATGGGTTATTTCTCGTTTATTTCTTTTCCAGTAAAGTTTATTTGTTCTTTGTTTCCATGTCTTCTGTTTGCATTCTTTGGAAAAGCGTTAGTTAGTGCCAGAGGTTTCAGGAAAAAAAGTTATGGGAAAATGCTGAAGTTGAGAATGTTTTATTTATCAACATTTTTTCTAAGACGGAGTATAAAACTGTCATGTATGATTTTAGCAGAATACCTTGGTCCAGATGGAGGAGTGGCAGCCCGTAATCCTTGGAGGCATCCTTGAAGAACCACTGACAGAAGCATTTTGAAAGTGACTGAAATTGACATTCTTAAAGGGGTAGTTTATTGCCTTCTGAGGAACATTTGTTTCGATTTTTAAATTATTCATTTCTGAAGGAAAAATGTTACATTTAAGATGTGGCTGGTAGATACAGAAAACTCAAAGTGCCTGCCTGTTCTGCTTGTCGTCATTCATCCTCTGACAGCTTAAATCAGTCAAGTTACTAAGTTGCTGGTTATTTTTGAAACTCTTTACCCACTCCCCCCCAGCCTTCCAGTAGTACATATTAAGATTCTGGGGCCCAGCTTAGCAGATGGGCCATGCCACCATGCTGTGTCTTCTACACCCCCAATCCCATTACAACATCTTTTGCTATACATGATTTAGCCAAAAATGTATAGTCTTTCAACGACAGGGATGTAATAATGGGATACTCAGTGTAATGAAAGATACTGTATTTTCTCATTAAAACAAAAGCTATAAGATGCCCAATTGTCACCTATAACAATATACTTGTCTTTGGAGTTGCCCATTGGGATGTATTATCTGATCTGAACTGTTCAAACGGCTTCTTGCCATGTTGGGACTTCTCTCTGGCCGCTGTCCTCTAGTCCCTTTGTTGAACTGGCAGTGCTCCTAATGCTTTTTTTCTAGTTGTCATTCTGTCTTTGATCAAGGTTAAAGTTAACTTCGGGGTGAAATTGGTCCTGGTGAATTAGTTGTCCACGTCTCACTCTTTCCTAAGTATTGCCCCCTTCTCAGAAAACAGATGTTTCAAACATTACTGGTGTCAACTATTCTTTACTGGGAGGTAGCAAGTCAAAAGTTCTATGTGGAATGTAAGCTTCACGAGAACAGTGATCTCCTTTTATTCATATTTCTTATTCTTAGTGTCCAGAACAGTGCCTGGAACATTATAGAAGAAGATTTGCTGATTAAAGACCGAAACTTTCCTGTAGATAGCTGGCTCAACTTGGAATAGAGATCTGTGTGCTGAGGACTCCTGGACCAGCATGGGCGTGGACACGTTTCTGTGATTTTTCTCTCTCTCACATGTACCCAACTTAACACGAGGGCCTTGTCCTTACTGTCTGGTCTTAAGGAGAAAGTCCACTGCCTGTGCTCTCCAGACTATTAAATCTCACATTCACAAGGGATCTTATTTCCTCACATCTATCTGTGTGTTCCAAGCTTCAGCCATATGCAAATGGTCCTAACCAATGCATTTATGATTTCTTTATATCCTTTTCCTTCCAGAGGTTGGGTGAAGGGTGAAACTGTTTCCATTTTCCACTTCCTTTAAGCATTAACTTGAGCCACAGACTTCCCCTTATTAACGTCATTTCCCTCCGATCCCTCAGGCTTCGCTTCCTGTCCTCAGCATCTTGCCGGTAGGTTGTGCTGTGAGGCCTTGCGGCTGTTTTATTGTTATATCATGTGTACATGTGTTCTGTCTTCCTGGTACTCTCTTCATTTTTTAAGCTAACATTTATTAAGGTTTGCCATGTGTCAGGTCCTGTGCTTACGGCTTTAGGTCCTACGTTATCACTCATTCTCACAGCAACTGTTTGTGGTCCGTGGAATTATCCCCATTTTACAGATGAGAAACCAGGGCTTTAGAGAAAAGATGTGCCCAAGGACATACAGGTAACGAGCGGCAGAGCTGGGGTTTCAGTCTTGATTTTTTTTAATTTAAAAGCCTTAATTGTTCACATTCAGGCTCTTAGAGGAAGGAAGAGAATCACATCATCAGCTTCTTCCAAATGCCACCGTTCTTCAGGAATATGCTGAGAGTGCTCTCACAACAGCTTCTTATGACATGAAAAGATGTATTTTTTAAAACGTAATCAATACAAGTCCCCTGAGGAAATGCATACAATCAAGTCAAATTAATCATCATCTGAAACCCTTTCAATTAAGATATACTGGTATTAACATTTTGGAATATATTCCATATTTCTAATGCAGAGAGTGAGATATATACATTAGAATCACTCTTAGACGGCATTCTGCTAATACATTTCTCTTTCATAGAACAAATGGTATGTAGCTACTAAGAGACTTTTTTTTTTTTTAAAAAGACAGAGTCTCACTCTGTCACCTTGGATAGAGTGATGCAGCATCATAGCTCACAGCAACCTCAATCTCTCAGATCCTCTTGCCTCAGCCCCCCCCAGTAGCTGGGACTACAGGCACCTGCCACAACACCTGTCTAGTTTTCCTACTTTTAATAGAGAAGGGGTCTCTCTCTTGGCTCAGGCTAGTCTCTGCCTGCTGAGCTCGGGCAATCCACCTGCCTTGGCCTCACAGAGTGCTAAGATGACAGGCATGAGCTGCCACATCTGGCAACAGCCATTTCTTTTTAAAAAAACCTCAGTCTTGTTTATGCCAATTGAACTTATTATAATTATGTAATCCAATTAAATATTACATAAACCAATGAAATAGAAATGTCAAAACAGAGCTTTTGTCTCCAATAAAATCAGGTTGAATGCTTTAGCAAAGTGTAAATAAGACGAATCTCTGAAATAATTGCTCTGGAATTCAGATCCGATGGAACAACTGTGAAAGATTTGAAGAGAAATGTTAAAAGTCATGAAGGAAATCAGCATTCATATAACTTCTCAAGTACATTGAATTTTTATTCCGTGTTAAAGAAACTAAAACTGAAAATAGAGAAGAAGATAGATTCTAGACATGATTTATGCAGAGAAGATGAAACGGAATTTGAGCCAGCAAATACTCAAGTCCTCAACGTTAAGGCAGAATAAAATGCTTATGGCAGAAGGTGTTACCTTCTTAGGAGTCTTCCACTAGCTTTTGAAATTCAGCAATTAACTTCTGGTCCTAAATGTGTTAGATAACAATGTTTCTACCCTATATTATCTCAAAAGAGAATTAATACACTTTGCTAAGCACCTTCTTACATGTACTACCTCATAGACATATTTCCAAACCATTAATATAGGTTGAAATGTTTTATGGCAATAGGTCATACACGCAGAAAAGTAAACAAATCCTAAGTGCACAGCTCAGCGAGTAATCACAATGTGAACACATCCATGTAATCCTTGGTCAAGAAATAACATGTCTTGTACCTCCATAAGCCTCCTACGGCCCCTTCTTCCCCTCCAGAGATAATGGCTATTTTGAATTTAACATTATAGTATTTATTTATTTATTTATTTTTTTTGAGACAGAGCCTCAAGCTATCCCCCTGGGTAGAGTGCCGTGGCATCACAGCTCATAGCAACCTCTAACTCCTGGGCTCAAGCAAATTTCCTGCCTCAGCCTCCCAAGTAGCTCCCTTAGCTACTTGAGCCACAGGCACTGAACCACAATATTTATTTTTTAACTTTATATAAAAGTATGTAGTGTCTTGTTTTTGACTGATTTCAGTCAACGTTTTGTTTGTGAGATTCTTCCATCTTTTTTTAACACGTATTAGTTCTTCATTCGTTGCCATTGCTGTACACGTATGTTATTCCATCAAAAGAACATGCCGCCATGTTTACCCATTCTGTTGTTGATGGCCATTGGGCTGTTTCCAGTTTGGGGCTATTTTGAAAAATATTGCTGTGAACATTCTCGTACATGCCATTTGGCATACATGCTCAGGTTTTGAAGTTGTTTGTTAGTTCATATGCCTAGGAATGGAGTTGGTGGGTCATAGGCTACATGTCTATTCAACTTGAGGAAATACTGCTGAAATGGTTGCACTAATCTACAGCTCCATCATCAATTTGTGTAAATTGCGATTGCTCCACAACTTCAACAAGACTTAGTACTGTTAGTCTTACTGATTTCATTCAGCCTGGTAGGCGTGTTGTAGTATATTGTAATTTTAACGTGCATTTTCCTGGTGGCTAATGAGGTTGAAAACTTTGTGTTATGTTTATTGAGCACCTGGCTATCTTTCTTGAGGTGGTGTTGAACTTGTTTAAGTCTCTAGCCCACTTTTCTATAGAACTGTCAGACATTTCCTTATTTGTTTCTACTTTTTATTTTATTTTATTTTATTTTATTTTATTTTATTTTATTTTATTTTTTTTTGAGACGGAGCCTCAAGCTATCCCCCTGGGTAGAGTGCCATGGCATCACAGCTCATAGCAACCTCCAACTCCTGGGCTCAAGCAAGTCTCCTGCCTCCGCCTCCCAAGTAGCTGGGACCACAGGCGCC
>CAUYQV010147611.1:0-22087 GCA_963574575.1 Galagoides demidoff | reverse complement strand
CGTGATTCCTCCTGCTTTGTTTTTATTCCTGAGTAATGTCTTGGCTATTCGAGGTTTTTTCTGACTCCATATAAAATGAAGTATTATTTTTTCAAGATCTTTAAAATATGACAGTGGAGCTCTAATGGGGATTCCATTAAAATTATATATCGCTTTGGGTAGTAAGGACATTTTAACAATGTTGATTCTTCCCAGCCATGAGCATGGTATGTTTTTCCATTTGTTAACATTCTCAGCTATTTCTCCACATTATATTTAAAGGATTTATGGTTATTCACCTCATATAAAAATGTACAATCATCTATTCCACAATAGTAGGTCATTGTCCATGCCCCCTTTATAATTTTTTAGCCTTGTCAGCTAGAGAACCCCTCAGGTTTTATTAAGGATGGATATTGAATAGAAGTCATTTCTGGTGAACCAGAGAAAAATAAGAATTTGTAAGACTTGCCCTTTTCAGAATGTTACTATCAGAAACTGCATCATAAAAATGCCTGCATGTGTTACATGGGGTGTGAAGACCAAGTCTTGTCATTCGTTGATTTGCTAGAATGTTTAAATGAGAGAAAGTAACCTGGTCCTTTGTCCCTGCGTGGTGCTTTGAGAAAGCTCTTTTATTTTATTTATTTATTTATTTTGAGACAGAATCTCAAGCTGTCACTCTGGGTAGAGTGCTGTGGCATCACAGCTCACAGCAACCTCAAACTCTTGGGCTTAACTGATTCTTTTGCCTCAGCCTCCCCAGTAGCTGGGACTACAGGTGCCTGCTACAGCGCCCGGCTATTTTTGTTGTTGTTGTTGTTGCAGTTGTAACTGTAGTTTTTAGCTGGTCCAGGCTGGATTTGAACCCGCCAGTCTCAGTGTATGTGGCCAGCGCCCTACCCACTGAGTACAGGCACCACTTGAGGAAGCTCTTTTAAAGTGACACATTCCTTACTATTAAAAAATGCAAAGTTATTTAAAAAAATATTTTAGAAGGTTTTATTTATATTGAACAATCTAGTAAGATTTAAAAAAAATCTTTCTTCTTCTATGGCAGAAATGAAAACTTGTAAAACTGCAAATCTTTATATATTTTTATTCAAATGAAAAAGAAAGTGAAAGACCGTTTTGTTGGGTAGGCAGTTAGATATGGGGGGGCGGATGTGGTTAAACTTTTGTGGGCTGTTTGGAATGAGGTAATCAGGACTGTGGTTGGGCTGTTTGGGGATGAGAGTTAATCAATACCCCAGGGACTTTCCAGAGAGCAGAGCCCAATAGGGTTGTTGGTTAAAACCTTAGGAAAACTAGTCAGGAAGCAAGTGAAAAAAGTATGGAACTTTCCAAGGAACAATTAGTACTTCCTCAAAACTGTATAACAACCAAAAGCTGTGTTTTCTACAGGGCCAATAGTCATTAGGATGGGGCCCAGCCTGCCGTGCCATTAAAAGAATTTTCTCCTCATTAAACTATTTGTTCCATGCAATTATTTCAGCTGCTACCTCAAGCCACTATAACACTTCCACATGGTAAAAATGTTTTGATGAGTGAGAGAG
This sequence comes from Galagoides demidoff, assembly GCA_963574575.1. Classification (NCBI taxonomy): domain Eukaryota; kingdom Metazoa; phylum Chordata; class Mammalia; order Primates; family Galagidae; genus Galagoides; species Galagoides demidoff. The sequence goes on along the minus strand of CAUYQV010147611.1, from coordinate 20,552 downwards.
ACAAGCATAACATGAAATAAATTACTTTAAATAAATAGATCACAGCTGTGATTTATTTAATATGCTGTGGTTGACTCATACTGCCTGTTTGTATTGATGGTCGAGCATAAACCATCATTGTCAGTGAAATTTTATTCATCTTTAAAAAGAATAATGTCATTTATGACAGATGTAACGACAATAATCAACTATATACCATCCTGTTGCTTTCAGACTGTAGATTGAACACATGTGTTCAAAATCTTAAATAATGTGCCATATAATCAGAAGAGTTTTGTGTTAAAATATGTCTTTGTTCATCTGATTACAGCACTGGAAGAACATTAAAGTTTTATGAGAGTCCTATAAAATTCAACGGTGTGATGGAATACTGAACAGAGTAATAACTGTGCTTAGGGAACTTTATTCTGAGATGAGCTGGACTTTCTCTGATGGTTATTAAGTGGATTGACTCTGATCACTAGCTACTACTTAGCACACATGAGCAAGGATGGTGCTTGGGTCTGCAGTTCTGGAAAATAAAAAAACCTCTCAAAATATTTATTATATCATATGAAAGTGACTCAGACATTTGAAAGAGAATGTCATAAAATATGCGATGACAGTCATTTGTTATCTCCCGTCCTCTTTTTCTCCAGGGTGTTAGCAAACATTTTCTGTGAATGGCCAGGTAATAAATATTTTTAGGTTTGCAGGCTGTATAATCTCTGTCTCAACCGCTCAACTCTGCCTTGGGGGTGTGAAAGCAGCATTGATAATATGTACACAAACGGACATGGCCGTGTTGCAATACAATTTTATTTACAAAACCATGCGGCAAGATTGATTTGGCCCACATGGTTTGCTAACTCCTGCTTCTAAAACTTTTTTGGTCAACTGGAACTTTCTTGATGACAGCAATTAGAAAGAGGAATCAAGGCATCTCTTCTAATGTTCTTTAATTTTTTTTTTTTTAAGCGAATACTGAAAGCCACCAGAGCAGGAGTGGTATTGGGCACAAGAGACATTTAGTCTATTTATTCTAATTGATGAAGTCAGTGAATTAAATAGCAAGTCTGTATCATTTACGAAACCCCCAGCATGAAGTTTATTAAATTATATGCAACGGCCCCCAAATTATTCACAATCTTCAAACTGCCACCTCTAATCTTACTCATCTTTCCAAATGTCTTTTCCTTCTGTGAAAGTTTCTTTCATCTTCGCGGTGATTTTCTAATTATTATAACAGGAGTGAGGGTTCTCTGTTACCTTGACTCATAACCTAGGGAGTTCATGTTCATTTTAATTTTAGTGGAGAACTTTACCCCACTGAATTCAGCTATACTTCAACTTATCTGCAAATGAATGTGGCATCATGAGCTGGATTTCTCACCTTATTTATGTTGGCAGTTCTTTGAGTTCTTTCTCCTTTACTGACTGGTGCATTTTAAATATTCTTTCCTCTTTGTCTGTTGTTTTTTCCCCCTTTCTCATTCTATGAGAGCTTCCCCCGCACAGCTGAGCTTGTAGCCTGCAGTAGCCACTCTTCTCCACCCCTGTGGCCTGGGGAGACGCTGGCTTTCAGGACACAACCATTCTCCACTAAACCCTAACACGTGGGGAGAGGCAGGGCGGCTCCCCTGCTCCGGAGCTGGCTGGCTTGTTCTTTGTGAACTTTGTCCCACTGAGTTGAGTTAAAGCCCAAGGATCCTGTTCTGCAGGTGATTTTCGGCCTCTTTAGCCAGCACTAAGTTCCACTTGTAATGCACCTGCCTCTGGAATTAGTTGTATTTGGGTAGATGGGACAGACCATGTAAGTATATGAAAAATTAAAAAGTCAAAAATATTTTCAGATCGTTTATTCACTCAAAAAATATTTATGGATAGTTTGGTCATGATCCTGCCATGTAGGGTACTAGCCACAACCCTTCCGTTTTAGTTCCTGAAAAGAAATACGATGGAAAGAGAGGCAAAAAAATGGTCATCGCACGCTTAAACCTGACCCCAGAGATACAGCAGTGACCAAAAGTTCCTGCCCTCGAAGCACTTTCATCCGGAATAGGGAGAAATGGGTTATAAACAAGCAATAAAACAGTCTTTTAAGGTACATTTCATATATATTACAGAAATTGAATACATTTATTATAGAAATTAAATATATTTATTGTAGAAAAATCCTAAATTTATATACCTTTTTAGTTTATTCTTTTTTTTTTTTTTTTGTCCCCTGGGTGGAGTGCCATGGCATCATAGTTCACAGCAACCTCAAACTTTTGGGCTCAAGCAATAAATACTCTTGCCCTAGCCTCCTGCAGGCACCCACCATAATGCCTGACTAGTTTTTCTGAGAGGGGGACTTGCTCTTGCTCAGGATGGTCTCAACCTTCTGAGCTCAATCAATCCACCCACCTCGGCCTTCCGGAGTGCCAGTATTTTCTCCTGTTTCATGCTAGTATAATAGCAGTGTAAGAAAAGTTAACTACCGGTAGTTAAGGAAGGTAAAACCACATTTCTTGAGTTTGAGGTCCCGCTTCTCACAGTTGGAATACAAAGACGCGTAAATGAATTAACGCAGGGAGAGGATTTACAGCAGGGCTCTGTGCAGAGTCCTGCTACATAGTCAGAGCTCAATAAGTAATATGTTATTTTCATTGTTACTTGACAAGGAGGCTACATTGATGAATCCTCTGAGAATCTGAAAATAAAATTGTTTTCACTGTTTAACTTCAAAATCAATACATCAAAGTAGAGATAGACAGATCATCTTAAAAACAAAAGACGATTTTCCAGGGCAAAAGCACTATATTGTAAGTCTTTGAATAAATCAAAAATTGCTTAAAAATAACCACATCAGTCCAAGTGGGCTTTGTTTAGCAGGGCAGGCAAACCAGAGGGCAAAGGTCAACGTTGCTTATACAGACGCTCCCCAGAAGGGAAGGAATCCTAGTTTAATAACTTCTCTGAGTGTTCCTCTCTGTTTGGTGGTGGAATGGATACCTGGAGACTTGTGTCTGAATAGAAAATTCCTTTTTTTTTTTCGGTTTTTTTGATAGTCCTCAGGTAGTTCTCTAAAATTGTTCAAGCTTGTAATGAGAACTTGGCTGATCTACTTCTTCACTGAGCAGTTGTTATGCTTAAAAATCTCGGTTGGATTGAATGTGGCCATATTCCTTTGGACTTGAAATACGTTCTTTTCTGTAAAATATCACAAGAATGGGCGGAAAAAAGTATCTGATGTACTCAATACTAATATGCAACCAACATATAAACAACTACAAGCCCACATGACAGAAAAACACACTCAAAGAATTTTCTTTGTCTTATTTTTGGTGGGGGAGTTCAGAGGCTGTGTTTGTGCCAACGTTGATATATAGTTTCAGCCATATGAAATTGCCGTTCTCCTCGGTCAAAATGGTCGGATACTAACAGTCATCACTGGTTTAATTGAACACATGGGCAGCCAGACTTCAGCACCCGGCTGAGCTCAACACGGTTCAGCTGTGCACAGCCCTTGGCCTCAGTCAGGGAGAGGACGGAGGGCAGCCAGCTGAGGGGAAGGCCTTGGCTACCTCTTCCAGGCACTGGGGCACGGGCTGCCCCGGCAGCCTCTTGGCATCTGGTTGGGAGTGGTAAACACACGGGCTGCTGCTGCTGCTCCTGCCAGTCACAAACGGACTCAGCGTCCTCAAAGACCTGTGAGGCCTGGGGATAAAAATGCCCTTCTGGCACAGCTGTCTGTAAGTACCAGACCCTTTCTCTAGTGATGACCAACTGTAACCCTTATCTCTCTTCTCCAGCCAGGCCTCCCTTTCTTTCTTACTGGGTCTTGGGAGACTGCATTCAAGCTCTCTTTGTTTTTTCCACAGTCTGTAAGTCTACACCGTGTATTAGGGCCCCCAGCTGGAGGACCAGATTCCTCCCAGCTCCCTGCTTTCTCTCTCAGACACGCTGTTACGCTGCCTTTTAGCCAGCCCGTTTTTTGGTATGGGGATAAAGGGAGTGAGCTGAGTTGACTCTTCTGGTCCTCTTGGGAAGAGCACCTCTGTGGTCAGAGTCTTGCAGGGGGCTGTTCCCAACACCTACAACATCTGATTCTCTGTTCGGATCCCAGGTTCACTCAACGAACCTCCGCTTCTCATCCAGCTTCTCATCCAGGTCTGCTTAGGTGAGAGGAGGCCTTGTCACACACACTTACAAGGACTCTGGTTTCTAAGACGTTTATTTCTTATTGCCACTCAGTAAATTTGAATCTGGGTGTAGGATGCAGTCCTCTGAGCTTAGTTCACGTAGATTTCTTCTTGTGAATGATGCCTCTATTTACGGTGGAGCCCCACAATCGATCAACCTCTATGAAAAGGGAAGACTCACCAGAGTAAAGAGTAGGTGCTATGACATCCTTTAAAAGATAGATAAGTTCCCTTTTCCAGTCAGATAACAAATGGGGGTAAAGGCTAGAAAAAGCTTCCTTTGACTTAGCTCTATGTTTTGACCTTTATTGCTTCTCCTTGCACCCCCAAATACTCTTGCTGCAAACATTTTGAAGAAGTCCCTGCTTAATTAAAGGAAATTTTGAACTTAGAAAATTTTAGAATATCGTTTTCTTTTTTGAAACAGTCTCACTGTGTCACCCTGGGTAGAGTGCTGTGGTGTCACAGCTCACAGCAATCTCAAACTCTTGGGCTTAAGGGATTATCAGCTTCCCAGTAGCTGGGACTACAGGTGCCTGCCACAACGCCTGGCTATTTTGTTGTTGTTGTCATTGTTGTTTAGCAGGCCCTGGCCGAGTTTGAACCTACCAGCCCTGGTGCATGTAGCTGGTGCCCTAACCACTGAGTATGGGCACCGAGCCTAGAATATCATTTTTGAAGAAAACAATGCACCCACTGTGTAGACACACCAAGATTTGTAGCACAGTATCACTGGGGTTGAATGTCCAGATCTTTACATACTTTCTCTATTACAAATATCTCTGCAATGAACCATCCTCTTAACACACGCTGTGCACCTGTGTCATTTTCCTCTTGGTACAAATTTTTAAAAGTGAATTTTATGAGTCCATATGGACAATATTTTTCAGGTTTTTGATATATAATTCCATTTTTAAAAGGAATATAATAATGTGTACTGCTACCAGCTTTGAAAGAGACTTCACTGCACATTTGCCAACGTTGGTTTTACTCATACTTTGAATCTTTGCAATTATTATAGTTAAAACATAGGACTGTGTTCTTAAAGCAGCTTTTTGCTAATTTCTAGTTGGACTGAACTTTTCCAAATGCTTTTGGCAATCTTCATTTCTCTTGTTAAAATATTCATGTTCTTTGACTTAGTTTGTACTCGTGTATTTATCTTTTTAAACTTCAAACCCTGAGATAGTAATGCTAGTACTTTATTATATGGTAATTATAATTCCTCACATTTTCCCCCTGATCTTTTTTGATGTGTGATTTTTATGTTATTACATCTACTAATTTTTAGTTTGCAATTTCTTTATTGCTTACAAAATTTTTCTCCATCCTTGAAGTGACAGTCTTTTTTTTTCCTTTCCTTTTCTTTTTTTCTTATTTTCTTAGAGATGGGTTCTTGCTATGTTGTCTAGACTGGTCTCAAACTTTTTTTTTTTTTTCAGTTTTTTTGGCTGGGGCTGGGTTTGAACCCACCACCTCCAATCCAGTATATGGGTCCGGTGCCCTACACCTTTGAGCCCTAGGTGCTGCCCTGGTCTCAAACTTTTGACATAAAGTGAATCTCATGCCTTGGCCACTCAAAGTGCTGGGATTACAGGCATGAGCCACTGTGTCCAGCCGATATTTTCTTCCATTAAACTTTAAATGTATTCTATTCATCTATTTGGTTTATATGAGGTAAGAATCTAATCCTGTTTACCCATCTTCCTCCCCCACTCCAAAGTCAATCTACTGTGTTAGTAACATCTATTCAATATTGACTATCCTTTCCTTGTGGATTTCTTTTGTTGTTTTTATTATACACTGAACTCTGTTGTATAGGCTCCATTTCTGCCATCTAGCCCTTGATGAGTCTCCTTGTTTCAGGAACAGTCTATTTTATTTATACTTTTCCTGCCTTAAGACAGCCATTTGGAACTTTAATTAAGGGAGGCTCTATAAGAGAGTACATGACAAAAAAGATGCTATCTTAAGGTATTTGTAAAAAGGAACATTCTAAGCCCTTTGGAATATTCTGGACTGAACTACCCAAATTTCCTATTCTTCTTGGTATTTAACTTAATCTGGAGATGCTAATTTGCTCCTGCCTCTTCCTTACACGGTGTTAATGAGAACTTGGGCAGGGCATGTTTGGTCAGAACAGCTCAGGCTGGGAGGCAGCCGGACGTGTGAACGTCGCCGTTGATGCTTACCTGGTTAACTTGGACCAGGGGTCTTCAAACTTCTTAAACAGGGGGCCAGTTCACTGTCCCTCAGACTGTTGGAGGGCCAGTCTGCGGGCCCCAGGATGAGTTGGCTGCTAAGCAGGACAGGCAGCTGTGGCAAAAACACCCAGCAGGCCAGATAAATATCCTTGGTGGGCTGCATGTGGCCCGTGGGCCATAGTTTGAGGACGCCTGACTTGGACTCTACCTAATCTCTCAGAGGCTCAGTTTCTGTATTCACAGTGGTGTGTTCTGAATAGTGCGATATGTCCTGTATTGTTCTCTTAATTGTGCTGTCAGCTATTAAATATCAATGTCGTTCTCCTGGCACGTGGGGCATTTAGTAAACAGAGTGGCTGTTATCCATATCTGTGTCATGTTTATTCAACTGTCACTTTAATAAACCAGTGTTTCAGGGTTTGGGTTTTTTTTTTCCCCCTCCAAAGGGAAGGAAGGACAGAGGCATGCTTACATTTTCTGTGCATGAAACCCTCACTCATCTTCTGTTTCTATATGTTATGCCATTAAGTAAAATGATGCACATCTGAAAAAGCAACCTTGAAGCATATAATCTAGTGTTGATGCCCCGATGTTGAAGGCTCAGAGTCTCAGGATGGAGAGGGAGGAGTTTAACCCATGGCCCAACACATTTCTCCTACCTGAATGATGTCTGTGCAGCGGGGAAAGAAGAGAGAGTGCTGCTCCTGGTGGTCTGAGCGCCAAGGCTGTTTATTTGCTCTTTTCTGGGAGCACAGTGGCCCCCTGGACTGTAGCTCTTCATGACAGACTCCCGCCACTGGAAGACCAAGCCCATTTCTAGGAGAGCCTTTATTATAGCAGCTGACGTTTTTATTGTAGTAACTGATGCCATTTCACATAGAACTAGAGGCTCCATCCCAGGCTTCCGGGGAGCTACTCAATTTTGTATACAGGCGTCCCGCATTTTACAGTGTTTCCCTTTATTGCACTTCACAGATAGTGTGTTTTAGACAAAGAAGGTCTGTGGCAACCCTGTGCCCTCAAGTCTATCAGCAAGAATTTTCTAAAGGCATGGGCTCACTTTGCATTTCTGTGTCACATTCTGGTACTTCTCGCGATACTTCAGACTTTTCTGATATTATTAAATTGGCTATGGTAATCTAAGCTCAGGGATCTTTGATGTTACTGTTGCAACTATTTTCAGGGACCATGAATTCAGCCCATAGGAGATGGCAAACTTCATCAAAAATGTTCTGACTGCCCCACTGAGTGGGCATCCTTTGATTTCTCTCCCTCTCTTTGGGGTTCCCTCTTCCCTGAGACACGAAGACACTGACATCAGGCCATTTAATAACCCTACAGTGGCCTCTAAGTGTAAGGTGACAGGAAGAGTTGCATATCTTGAAATCTAAAGAGGTAGCAATGATCAAGCTTAGTAAACAAGGCACATCAAAAACCACAAGGCTAGTTCTCTTGCGATAAACAACCTACTAGTGAATGCAAAGGACAAGGTCTTGAAGGACATTAAAAGTGCTCCTGCAGTGGACACAGGACTGTTAAGACCGTGAGCAGCCTTACGGCCAGTATGGAAAAAGTTTTAGTGATCTGGAGAGAAGATCAAACCAGCCACAACGCTCCCTTGAGCCGAAGTCTAATCCAGAGTAAGATCCCAACTGTCTTCAACTCTGTGAAGGCAGAGAGAGGAGAGGGAGCTGCCGAAGTAAAATTGGAAGTTAACAGAGGTTGGCTCATGAGCTTTAAGGAAAGAAGCCATCCTGTAACAAAAAGCACAACGTGAAGTAGCAAGGTCTGATGCAGTGGCTGTGGCACGTGAAGCTGAGATCACTGATGAAGGCGGCTACCTGAGCTAGAACAACCGTCCATCAGAAGAAGACGCCATCGACAGGATTTTAGAGCTTGACAGAAGTCCATTTTTGGCTTCAAATCTTCAAAGGACAGGTTGCCTTTCTTATCGGGGACTTTAAGTTGAAGCCAGTGCTCATTCATCATTCCGAAATTCCCAAGGCTCTTAAGACGTATGCTAAATCTACTCTGCCTGTTCTCTGTAAACGGAACATCAGAGCCTGGACGGCTGTGCATCTGTTTACATTATGGTTTTTTACTGAAGATTTTAACTCACTGTGGAGCTTAAAATCTACTGCTCAGAAAAAGTACTTCTTCCAAAATAGTACTATTCATGGACAAAACATCTAGTCACCCAAGAGCTCTGATGGAAATACAGAAGATGAATTTTGTTTATATGCCTGCTAACACACATCCATACCGTAGCTAGTGGATCCAGGAGTGATTTTAACTTAATAAATCTTAAATTTAACTTCATCAGTTTTATTATATAAGCAACACCAGTCTAGCTGCCATAAACAGTGATTCCTCTGAGGGATTTGGGAAAAGTAAATTGAAAGCCTTATGAAGAAATTCACCATCTAGATGCTCTTGTGATCTTGCGTGATTTGTGGGAGGTCAAAATGTCAACACTAATAGGAGTTTGGAAGTTGTCGATTCCAGCCTTCATAGATGACTTTGAGGGATTCAGGACCTCAGTGGAGGAAGTAATTATAGATGTGATAGAAAGTGCAAGAGAACTAGAGTTAGAGCCTCATGTGATTGAGTTGCTGTAATTTCATGATAAAGCTTTAGTGGATGAGGAGTTGCTTCTCATGAAAGAGCAAAGAATATGGTTCTCCTGGTTAGGATGCTGTGCCCATTGTTAAAATGAGAACAAAGGATTTAGAATACTACATAAACTCGATGGCTAAAGCAGTGGCAAGTTTGAAAGTATTGATTTCAATTTCGGAAGAAGTTCTGTGGGTAAGATGCTGCAAAATGGCATCTCATGCCTCAAAGAAAGGTTTTCTGAAGAGATAGTCAATCAATACGGCGAAAATCACTGTAGTCTTATTTTAAGAAATTGCCACAACCAGTCTAGCCCTTGGCAACCACCACTCTGTTTAGGCAGCATCCATGAACGTGGGGAAAAACACTCCACATGCAAGAAGATTACGACTCGCTGAAGGCTCAGAGGATTGTTAGCATTTTTTAGCAATAAAATTAAGGTATGCATGCTATGTTTTAGACATAATGATATTACACACTTAATAAACCACAGTCGAATATATGCAATTTAATACGCACTGGGAAGCCAAAAAATTCGTGTACCTTGCGCCATTGCAATATTTGCTTTATTGCAATTGGAACCAAACCCACGGTATCTCCGAGGAATTTCCATATATCAAATTTAAGTTCCAACAACCAGCTCAAATAATTTAGAGAGGTGCAACCCATTTCAAGTGGTACACCTAATAACAGTGGTGTTTATGGTATCATCCCTGAAGCAAAGATTCTCCTAAAATCAATTAAACTCAATATACTAGAAAAGCACATTTTTGCCAATACATAATTTAAAGCATCACTCCAAGAATTTGCTTACAATTGTTTGATCTACTAAAATGACCTGCTGAAGCTAATTACCTGAAAAACATTACAAGATTTCTTGCTGGAGCAATCAGTCCTTTAAAAGGTATTTTCTAATAGGGCCCTGGGACTCCCCCTTGTCTCTGATTCTTATAACATGTGAAGAAAGCCTGAAGCATACTTCTATTCATGTCAAAACCCTTAATCCTTTTTTGCTCTATTTGTTCTGAATCCTAGCTCTTCTTTTTGGGGTAGCGTGGGGATAAGGCTTTCATGTCTCTCTCTGTTGGCTCCACTGACTGAGGCCTTCTAAAGATACCCAGCTTACTGTGCTTATTTTATTTTTCTTTTTATTTTTTGAGGCAGAATCTCACTATGTCACCCTTGGTAGAGTACAGTGGCATCACAGCTCACAGCAGCCTCCAACTCTTAGGCTTAAGTGATTCTCTTGCCTTGGCCTCCCAGGTAGCTGGGACTACAGACGCCCACCACAATGCCCGGCTATTTTTTGGTTGTGATTGCCATTGTTGTTTAGCAGACCCAGGCTGGGCTCAAACTCACCAGCCTCACCTTTTCTCTCTTCCTCTCCTACCTCCTTCTCTACACACACACAGTCCCAGACAAACTCGCTACCTTCCATGGCTTCAATACTAATTGTTTACTGTAAATATTTTGCTGAGGGACAAATGCAATATGAAATGCAGAAATTAGATAATTATAATATCAGATGGTATTTATATGTCTATATTTTTCTCAAGGTATGACCTGACTCCAATATTTTTCTCAAGGTATGACCTGACCCCAATAATTTCAATCTTTTTAATTTACATGGCTTATGATTTGGCTAAGTTTAATATGTCAGTTGGAATAAAAAAGCTCAGCGAAAGAGATTACATGTTTCATGAAAACAGAGATTGCTGTACTCTTTTGAATCCCCCAAAGTCTTAGGATTAGAGCTTTATAGATCCTAGGCACTCAGCAACTTTATGACACTTGTAAATAATCTCCATGACAGCGTCTGACTATGCTTGCCTGAGAAAGTCCCCCTTAAAATAAAGGATAAAACTAAGTGTCACTCTTATCAAGTGCAGTATCTCTAAGATAATTTTTTGAAAAATTATCTGTTCCTGAAAAGGTGAATAGAAAAATATTATTATTTTTTGAGCTCCTGGGCCCCAGGAACATTATAGATCCTTTGCCTTGCTATAGATTCTTATTAAGCGCAGGTGAAAATGATCTTATGTAATCATGTTAATCAAAAGATGAAGATGTAAAAATCTGTAAGATCTTCGAGCATTGCAAATAGTCTCAGAAATACACTGGTTTTACCTCGTCATTTTATATGAGGGAAAATTGAAGCCGGAGGGGCTAAATGAGTTCTTTGATTATACTTAGCTAATTAGAGGCAAAGCAGGGCACATCTAAGTTTCGAGGATTGGGGTTTAATGTTCTTTACATTATTCAACAGTGCACATAAATATCTAAAGTCCTTATCGATTCTGGCAGAAAAATAAAATTTGCTTTAGCATGATTCTTTATTTAAAGAAATAGACCTTCCTCCTTATATCTGTATCTATTTCTTTCTTTCACCTTGGACTTATGAAGCACTACTCAGATGAAGAAAAGTGGTCCAATTGCTTTACTCAGCATGGTAAGTAAAATTTCTAGGTGATGATAATGTTGGCGGTTATGTTGCTTTTTTAAAATGGTAGTTTGTGTTCACCAAGTGCACTAGGTTGCTATTTTATGTCTGCTTAATCTAGCCCATATTTGGTCAATACATATTCATTAAGAATACACTTCATGGCTCGGCACCTGTGGCTCAATCAGCTAAGGCGCCAGCCACATACACCTAAGGTGGCGGGTTTGAATCCCCAGCCCGGCCCGCCAAACAACAATGATGGCTGCAACCAAAAAAAAAAATGGCCGGGCGTTGTGGCGGGTGCCTGTGGTCCCAGCTGCTTGGGAGGCAGAGGCAGGAGACTCGCTTGAGCCCAGAAGTTGGAGGTTGCTATGAGCTGTGATGCCATGGTACTCTACCCAGGGGGATAGCTTGAGGCTCTGTCTCAAAAAAAAAAAAAAAAAAAAGAATACACTTCATTTCAGACATAATTCTGGGGACCAAGAACAGAAGGATGAATTAACAGTCTCCACTCATGAAGATGAGGTGAATGTCCTCTGAGTATTGATTGATACAATACATGGAATCATTCTGTTAATCATAAGTTATAGTACATATAATTAAAACAGTTGATTGAGTCCAATTTAAACATTATGAGTATTCTAGATATACAGAAGATATCAAAAAAGTATACACATTTTAAGAAAGAAAAAACTGTATTAAAATTGTAATACTCAAATCCTGTTTTATTTCTACAATTACAAGAGATAGAGATACAAGATACAATATATGAGATAACAAACTTGGTGAGTGTATATTGAGTATTACAATTGTAATGTGTCTTTTCCTTTCTTAAAATGTGTATACATTTTTGGCAGATACCTCTGTATGTATCAATATGTGTTATTTTGTGGATATGAATGGAGTAGAAGTAGGAAGGTGGGAGCAGAAAAGTGGTGGTGGTGGTGGTATTGTCCAGGTTGAGTGAGGAAGTCAGGAGAGGCTCTGGAAAGGATGATGATAGAAGGATAATGAAATAGGAACAAGGAGAAAGGGGCTCTTGGCAGACATAGCAGAGGAAGAAAATGCACAGATTGTGGGAATTACAATTACTTCTTCATGGTTGGAAATTAAGAGGGAGGGAATGGCGAGAAATAAAGCTGGAGAGATAAGGAGGTATCAGCTCTCGGAGGGTTTGTTATGTCCATGGTAAGAAGTTTGGCTCTTCACCTTGACTTTTTGGTCCATAATTGTCATCGTTTGAAAACCTTGCTCAGCACACCTTGTATGTGTTTGTCGTTATAGTGTCCCCTGGGGTATGGGAGGTGAAATTCCTAGCCATCGCATGAGTAGACCTGAGTTGAAATTCTTGCCCTTTTGCTTCCTAGTCATGAACTCTTGGTCATTCATGTAATGACCAAAGAGGACCAAAAGTTGAGATCCTGTTGGGACTTCAGTTTTTCTGTTTGTAAAGTGGAAATAACAATCCACAAAGATTCAAATAAATAGAAGGTTGAAATTTAAAAGGGTTTGTAGCGACACAGCATTGATACTCTCATTATTATAGCAGAAAACTTTTGGTGGGAAAAGAAAGGGGAAGCCCTGGATGAAGGTGTGTACTTCAAGTTTGCTTCCAACTGGTCCTCGGGGCAGCAGAGGGAGGCAGAGCATACGTTGTTTCAGCAAAGTTCAGTCAACAAAGCAGAAGCCGCTCTATATATTCTGGTTTGGGTTTGTGGCTTACAGGACTGTGGGAAGAGATTGTGGAGTAGACATCAGGAAAACTAAAAGTCTGGGGCACCTGCCTTTGAAAGTCAGAGAGGTGAACAATGAAAATTAAGTCTGCAGCACCTGAATGGGCGGTTTCCCAATACCTGCCTAGAAGTTACTCTAAACTCACATAACATAGCCTGTACCTTTAATAAGGATTTCCCAAAACTCCACCATGTGTGAACATTTCTGCAAAGAATGAATCATTAAGCTCCATGATGGCAGGATGAAGCGAGTAGTGTCCTACGTATTTTATGGATTTGGGGAAATAGAAAATTTGAATAGCCTAAACATCATTTTCAAATACAATGAATGCAATTTCATGCCATGCACCGCAAAATTGAAGGTTAAGGATAGCATGAACGTTTTAATGATTCCCCTTTAATAGACTATTCTGCAACTGAGATTGTCCATCAGATTGGTTGGAGAGGGACAATTTAGTTATCATTTTTAAAAAGAGGAAGAATATTGAGTTTTTACCTGAATTTTTATTCAGAAGCTCATTAAAAGAATGATCCTAAGCACTGATAAATGGAAATCAATTTGGAGTCTTTGTGGCAAGGAAGTCAGGGAGTCCTGTGCCCGGTAACCGTTGAGAAATGGAGGCCCTCAATCCAGGTAGATCACAAGGAACAAAATTCTGCTAAAGGCATATGAATTTTGGATATGAATAAGCTGAGATGAGGTGTAGCAACACATACAAGCATGCCTAAAATGGAGTTTAGAAGTGTATTGTTCATGGTTGAGCCTTGAAATGACCAAGGCTACGGGACACCTTTATTTTAACCTTGGGAAAAAGTCTGAGCCAGAAGTTTCAGTTAAGACACACTTAGATTTCTAACCCAGATCAACAATAAGACAACAAATGTTCATTGAACCACCAAGTCTGGGGAAAGTGTGTGATACAGCAGTGGGTAACTTACATAGGATTACTTTCTATGGTTCATGTTAGACAAGTCTTGTTTCATTTTATGAAAAAAGTCACTTGACAAAGTATCCCTTTAACGGTTTCCTTTTGGCTCTGGAATGCCGTTCACAATCCTGCCCAGATCATAAGACCCTCCACAGTCTTATCCTTGTCTGACTCATCACGTACCCCTTTGTTCCTATCCTACACCACCTCCTGATCTCCCTTGCTGTCCTCCTGCCTGCTGTGGGATGAATTGGGTTCTCACAAAACTCACATGTTGAAGCTCTAACCCCCCATGTGACTGTATTTGTGACTTAACCGTCTTAGGAGGTAATGAAGGTTAAATGGTACCATATGGGAGAGGCCCTAATCATCCAGTAAGATCACTGGCCGTGTAATTACAGGAGGAAACCTCTCTCTTCCTCTTTCTGTTTCTCTCCTGCCCCTCCTCTTCTCCCCCGTCTTCTTCTCCCACTCCTTCTTGTATACACACCAAGGAAAGACCATGTGAGGAAACAGGGACAGGCTCCAACTCTGGGAAGAGGGCCCTCTCCAGAAAATGAATCCTGCAGAACCTCCATGCTGGACTTTCCAACCTTCACAGTGGTCAGGAAATACATGTCTGTTGTGTAAACCACTCAGTCTATGGTATTTGGTTTTGGTGGAGATGTTATTTGGATATTTAACCCCTCTAAATCTCATGCTAAGGGCGGTGCCTGTGGCTCAAAGGAGTAGGGCGCTGGCCCCATATGCTGGAGGTGGTGGGTTCAAACCCAGCCCCGGCCAAAAACTGCAAAAAAAACCAAAAACAAGTGAAACTCATGCTAAAATTTGATCTGTAGTATTGGAGGTGGGGCCTGGTGAGAGGTGTCTGGAGGTTGTTGGCCTGTCACCACCTCTGCCCTCTTTCTTCCTCACGCATTGCGTGACACACCTGCTCCCCCTTCACTCTCTGCCCTGACTGAAGCTCCCTGAAGCCTTCACCGGAAGCAGGTGCTGGTGTCATGCTTGTCGTAGAATCTGCAGAACCATGAACCCAGTAAACTTCTTTTCATTGTAAATGACCCAGCCTTAGGTATTTCCACTATCACAGTGTTACATGGAGACTAACACTGTGCCCATCCAACAAAACTCAAGAGTTTACATTTTAAAAAGAAAGTATTTTTAAACAAGAGTAGAATAGTTCTATTACAAATCCTCGCACTTCCCATTCTCCCATTCCCCCAATACTGACTTGACCAATAAACTGTAAAGTCACTGAGGATAGTGAATTCTGCCTTCTTCACTGTGGTGCCATCTGTTCCCTCTGCACCTGGCACAGAGGACACACTTAATATATGCACACTGAAAGAATAAATGAGACATTTTTGAAACTAGGTAGCCTAAAAATTGATTGATGATCATACCCATGGAGTGCAATAATAATTCAAAGTTCACCAGTATGCTGACGTGTGCTGCTAGAGATCATCTTAACTTGGTCATGGCCAAAATTCACAGGGTGCAGGGGTGTGGGGGTGTGGTCTGCAAGTTGGCCTACAGGGATGAAGGTGTGGTCAGCTATAAGTTACAAGTCTAGGAGGGTGTGGACCTCTGTGGAGATGAGGGTGCAGGGTTGGGGAGCCTTGTCCTTCGGGTCAGTGCTTGAGTCTGTGGGAAAAAAGGTGTACTGAACAGACATGGGTGCATGGGGTCATGGACCTCAGTGCAGTGGTGGGTGGGGGGAGAGGGCGTGGCTCCCAGTGGTGCACAGGTCTGCAGAGCCACGGAGCTCTGCTTACCTTGCAGGCTGATGATGTGGAATGTGGGGCCATGGGCTTGGATGCTGGATGGCTGGGGCTCTCTCCAGTAGGCACAGGACCTTCTGAGGCTGCTTCTGTGGGTCTCTCAGGTAGTGCTGGTGCCTGTTCCACTGGAACTCCCTGGTGAGGGAGCTCTTGGCTCCTAGTCACAGGCATGCAAGAGCATCTGCTCTCCCTGTGCCCTGCCTGGCCAGTAAGGGGTGATGTAGGGGCAGCTGCACTGCAGCTGATCCCTGTGTAGTCCACATGCTATGGACCCAGGAGCTCACAGTGGCATCAGTTGCATCTCCCTGGCAGTAGACATTGGTGGGTCCCTGCTAAGCCTGTTCTCCAGTGCAACTTTACAGGCTCCAAGCCGTTCCCTGATCATATGGAAACCCACAATAGTTGTTGGTGCAGGGGAGGCTCACAGCTCAAGTTGCAGTGTCTGCATGTAGAGGATGAGGCCTTGGGGTTCTCTCTTTTATCCTTTTCATATGAGTAGGCATCTCCCCAAAGTCTCTATTCCTTTGTCCCCCTCTCCCTTATTCTGAGGGTCTTGTATTGCTTCTCTGATGATTTACAGAGCTCTCTCCAACAGGTCCATCCATGGGCAGGCACCCACTTGCAAATTTTTATCTTCTTGAGAGCCATGTGTGTAGCCTGCCTCTAGTCTGCCATCCTGGCCCCCAGCATTCTCTAAAAAAATTTAGTTTTGTTCTGATCTTTGTTATTTCTTTTCCTCTGCTAATTTTGGGTTTAGTTTGTTCTTGCTTTTTTAGTAGTTCCTTGAGGTACATTATTAGATTATGAATTTGTACCTTACTATGCTTTTGATATAGGCATTTGATGGCATAAACTTTACTCTTTGCACTACTTTTGCTATATCCTACAGGTCTGGTGTGTTATGTTTGTATTTTTGTTTATTTAAAGTTTTTTTTTTTTTTAATATTTCTTTCTCTATTCCTTTGTTGGCCCAGCTGTGATTCAGAAGCAGGTTGTTTAATTTCCATGTGTTTGTATAGTTTACAATTTTTTTTTTGGGTAGTTATTTTTAGTGCTATCCACTGTGGTCTGAGAAGGAACTTGATGCGATTTGACTTTTGACATTTTGTTGAGACTTGTTTCATGGCCTAACATAGGGTCTGTCTTGAAGAATGTTCCACACGCTGACAAGAAGGTGTATGTTCTGTATTTGTTGGGTAGAACATTTTGTAAATGTCTGTTACATCCATCTGTTCTATGTTCCAGTCTTAGTCCAAAGTTTCTGTGTTGATTTTCTGTCTAGATGATCTGTTGAGTGTTGAGAGTGCATCTTGAAGTCCCTCACTATTATTATGTTATAGTCCAGGGGTGCTCAAACTTTTTAAACAGGGGGCCAGTTCACTGTCCCTCAGACCATTGGAGGGCCGGACTGTGGGCCCTGGGACAAGTCAGCTGCTAAGCAGGACAAGCAGTGACAGCAAAAACACCTGGCGGGCTGGATAAATGTCCTAGGCGGGCTGCATGTGGCCCATGGACCATAGTTTGAGGACACCTATTGTAGTCAATCTCTCTCTTCAGGTCTAGTAATATTTTTTCTGAATCTAGAGGCTGCAATATTGGTTGGGTATATATTTGCACTCAGAATCACATATAAAATGACTTTTATGCCCCTCTATATCATATTTTATAATGTTGATGTCAAAATTTACGTATTTTTTCTGCTAAGATGTTTTCTTTTGTTATTATAATAACAAATGATTTAATTTTAGATCACACATTTAGCCTAGTAGTCTTTTGTCATATTTAACCAAATCTTTTTTGTTAACTTTTTATTTGCTTATGAATTTTATTTCTTAAGTTTCTCCCATACTGAATTCTCATAGTTACAGGTTAAAAATACATATATTTTCTTTTTGATTATTCTCAGTTCTATTTTGTATTTATAAAAAGTTCCTCACCTTGAGACGAGTTAGCTGTTCTCTCACATTTTCTTCATTTTTTGGTCTTTTTTACATTGAATTAATTTTGCATTTATTTTATTTTAGAATCCTTTCTTTCAAAGTTAAAATCATCCAACATAGCACTTCTTACATTCACAGAGTACAATGATCCACTACGATGAAAATCCTCTAAAAGTTCTTCAGAGACTCTTGAAATCTGAGACATTCTCTAAGTGATTTCACTGTAGTGACCCAATTTACTCAACTTGTAACTTCTTTAGTTGATCCAAATTCTAGCCCTGAAGATAGTCTTAGTACAAATGCTGAGCACAGATGTGCGGGAAAGAAAATATAAACTTCTTAAAATAAATGTTTTATCTTGTTAGCAATCATTCCACTTCAGGGAAGTGTGATTATTTTCTTTGCACTTGCAAAAAAATTCAATCAAATGTTTTTCTAAAGTGTTATTTCCTCCATCTCTTTGTGGGGAGCTATAAAGCAAAACATTTTACAAATAATTAATACAAAAGACCGTGTAATGAATCAGGGATAATGAAAAAATACCAATCAACTATCAATTATCACTGTATGCTACATAGCAAAAAAATGTGACTTGGCCAAAAATCTGAGGTGTTACTTTGTAAAAAAGGTTGCATATACCGACTTGGTGCCAGAACAATCTCATTAATCATTCTTTCTGTCACTTTCCAGCAAATTGGAATTGTCATCTCACATGGCACTCTGATGACAAGAAAGAATGCTTTTGGAAATGCACATTTTCAAAGTCATTCTTATTGGTGCAAGCCAAACTTTGGATTTTGCTCTTTCTACTGTAAAGAATGAAGTTTTAGAAGTGAAGATATTTATGCTGACTGACCAAAAATCAGCATGTGCTGTGAGCTGTGTTCGGAACACTGTGATTTACCTTGGTTTGTAGCCTCTTGTGGCCTATTTCCCTGCATATCGCAATACACACTGTGACTCGGATCCCTCAGGGAGTTCAAATCTTAGACTTCAACCTTTTGAGTGGAGTTATGGATTCATTTCTCCCTTTTTTGATTAACAACAAGTTTAAAAATCTTTGTCTTTTTGTAGTGTATATGCACACGAATTAATGAATATATGTTTTCCAGTGTTTATATTAGGTAGAACCTTATAGAATTATCATTTTTATAAATTAAAAAGGCTAAACATTGTCAATGTTATCATGTTTAATAAGGTTAGTGGCTAAAAAGTGATTGCAGTTTTACAGAGCAAAAAATATTGTGAGTACATTCATAAGTGAGCTGTCTCTTTATTTTCTTATTGTCATATGACAGACAAAAATTGTTCTAGCTTAAAGAAAACATGCTACTTGTCTATCTAAGAATACTTACTATTAGATTCCTGCTTTTTTTTTTTTTTTTCTGAGACAGTGTCTTGCTCTGTCACCTGGGCTAAAGTGCAGTGGTGCCAGCCTGGCTCACAACAAACTCAGCTCCTGGGCTCAAGCGATCCACCCACCTCAGCCTCAGAGGTAGCTGAGACTACAGGTGCCTACTTCTTCTCCCAGCTAATTTTTCTATTTTTAGTAGAGTCAGGGGTCTTGCTCTTGCTCAGGCTAGTCTTGAACTTCTGAGCCCAAGGGATCCTCCAGCCTTGGCTTCTGCCTCCCAGGGTGCTACAATTACAGGCATGAGCCACCACATCTGGCCAGGTTCTGATTTTGGCACAAGTCAATGCAGTATCTAGCTAGACAACAGTCTTTGCAGCTGTTTATAATTACACAGCATAATTTTGTGATGTAAGTAGAATCTAACGAGTGAGCTTCTAGGAAAAGTTAGTTTCCTTAATAAAAGAAAAAGATGGGTGGCACCTGTGGCATAGGGCGCCGGCCCCACCTGCCGGAGGTGGCGGGGTCAGACCCAGCCCAGGCCAAAATCTGCAAAATAAATAAGTAAATAAAAGAAAAAGACTGAACTGACATATAGCAATTTATTGAACATAAAGATGCATACTAAACAGTAAGAATTGTGGGTCAAGAGGCTACATAGGACTTGGATCATTAATAAGGTCTTTAAGCTGCTGTCCCTACCTTAGGCTGCCTGCCTTCACACTTAATGTTATGTGATCAAAATACATACCATTGGAGTAGGCCATTGTTATCTGAGTGGCTATCATTTGTAGCTCAGCTGATATTCCTGATTTATTGCCTAAAGTCATAATTCTCAAACTGCAATGAGCCTTAGAATCACCTGGAAGGTGTTTGTGGCTCTTTTCTCCTCTATTGCTGTCTTCTGTTGTTATCTGATGTTTTTGTTTTATTTCTGCAGTGGCATTCCTTGAATCTTCTCTTTTTATGTTTTGTGCAATTACTGTAGGTTTTTGTTTGTGGCTACATAAACATTTTGTGCTTATAGCTTAATATTTTAAACTGATAAGAAGTTAACTGTAATTTCATACAAAAACTCTATACACTTATTACCCTCTCTGCCTTATATTTTATGATCGTGATGTCAAAATAAATCTTCTGTAGTTTGTAATCTTCAATAACTTATTGCAGCTATCTGTTTTTCATAGTCGTGGCTGCTAACTCTCATAAATATTTTTCTTTTTGCTCCCATGACTGGATAATTATTTTATTTTATTTTATTTTTTTTGAGATGGAGCCTCAAGCTATCCCCCTGGGTAGAGTGCCATGGCATCACAGCTCATAGCAACCTCCAACTCCTGGGCTCAAGCGAGTCTCCTGCCTCCGCCTCCCAAGTAGCTGGGACCACAGGCGCCC
>CAUYQV010147610.1:0-13135 GCA_963574575.1 Galagoides demidoff | reverse complement strand
TCTTTTCTCATGTGACATAAGGAAACCGTCTTTACCTATATGGTCTGTCTAACAAGGGTACCAGTGAACTTTTCTAGAACTAGAGTATAAATGTTTTAACACAATAACTAAGTAAATGACACAAAGTCTATGTTAACCAGTGTGATGAAAATATTTCAAATTGTATGTGAAAACACTGCACTGTACCCCATGTTTGCATTAATGTATACAGCTATCATTTAATAAAAAAAAAAAAAGAGCTAGCCCTTGCTGCTGGGAAATTTATAGATGTGTTACCTGAAGCCTGGAGTGGGGTGGAGACATTTCCGAGAGAGAGCTCTGACTTCGCTCTGCGACATCGAGAAAGGTGCCTAACTGCTCTCAGCTCTGATTTCTTTGTCTCTACTCTGAGGTTAATCATAGTACCTGCTCGGGGCGTCTTGGGAGATTATATGACACGAAACATTATGAATGTTCAGAACAGTGCCTGGCACAAAGTAAGCTCTCAGAAAATGTCAGCAGCACCTATGACAGTATGATGTGACACCGAGAACTCAGTTCTAAGCACATTTGATTTCCAGATGCCTGATGACCCTCAACTATATGCAGTCCTCTCAGTAGTGGGGACGGGAGGATCATGACAAAGAGGAATAAAATGTAGGACCTCAAGAAACTCAGTCTGGAGAGGGACTCAAAGTGTCTGGAGGTTTAGTGCAGTTCTCTTACTAGTGGGTATCTGAGAGGACTTCATGGGCGGGGTGGCAGGTGGAAGATGAGCACAAAGAGACCAAGGGGAGGTAGGGAGCTCAAGGATGACCAGAGAAATCGAGGTCTTCTCAGAAACATCAACTATTCTAGTCTCATCAGGGCACAGCCAGTTTGTTGGGGAGCGAGGGAGGTAAGAATGAAGGAGTAAAGTAAGGCTGGAGAATGCTTTGATGCTGGGCTGTGTGGTTTACATATAACTTTGAGGGCAATAAGGGACTTCTAAGGGTATGCCCCCTCATGACTTTTATTTAATTTTAACCTGAAATTTAATATGCTAATTCCAAATTTAATATGGAAATGCAGAGGTCTTAGAATAGCTCAAAAAAAAAAAAACTTTTAAAGAAGACAAAGTAGGGGGTGGCACCTGTGGCTCAAAGAGTAGGGTGCCGGTCCCATATGCCAGAGGTGGTGGGTTCAAACCAGCCCTGGCCAAAAAAAAAAAAAAAAGAAGACAAAGTAGGGAAAAAGTCCCGCTGAAAATGAAGGTATCGGAAACATATTAGCATTGAGATAGCATGCTGAACAGTGTACAGGGTGGGAAAATTGACCAGTGGAGGAGAGAGCCGTGCAGCTACCCACAAAAGAGGGAACTTGATACAGGAGAGTTGATATTGCAATTGTTTTATTGACATATATATGTGTTCATAGGACATAAGTACATATAAAACTTTTAAACATTTTAATTGCATAAGATTTGCAGAATAGTTGCAAAGATAGTACAGACTTTCCCCTGTTGTTACATTTTACATTAACACGGTCGGTTTGCAACAATTAGCAATTAATATTGATATGTTATCACTGACAAAAGTCTAGACTTTGTTCAGATTTCCTCAGTTTTCATCTGGTCTGGGACTCCTCCGGAATACCACAGAGTCATCACGTCTCCTGAGCCTCTTCCCAGACACCCCTTAGTTTTGATGACCTTCACAGTTTTGAGGGTACTGATCAGGGATTCTGTAGGATGTCCCTGGATTGGGATTTGCTGGCTGCTTTTCTCATAGGTAGCTGATGAGGGTTGATCTTTCCACCTTCCCTCAATCCTTTACTCTTCCGAAGACGTCCCTGCAAAACACCCTGTCTCTATGGGAGATGTATTTATTTTCTCCTACCCTATTTTTTTTTTTTTGAGACAGAGCCTCAAGCTATCTCCCTGGGTAGAGTGCCATGGCATCACAGCTCATAGCAACCTCCAACTCCTGGGCTCAAGCGAGTCTCCTGCCTCCGCCTCCCAAGTAGCTGGGACCACAGGTACCAGCCACTACGCCCGGCCATTTTTTGGTTGCAGCCATCATTGTTGTTTGGCGGCCCCGGCTGGGGATTTGAACCCACCACCTTAGGTGTACGTGGCTGGCGCCTTAGCCGATTGAGCCATAGGCGCTGAGCCAGGGGCAGCTATTTTAGATGAGGTGGTCAGGGAGGCCTCTGAGAGACAACGTGAACAATAGTTACCCATAGTTTCTGGTGATTCCTTCTAAGTCTACA
Source organism: Galagoides demidoff (assembly GCA_963574575.1). Taxonomy (NCBI): domain Eukaryota; kingdom Metazoa; phylum Chordata; class Mammalia; order Primates; family Galagidae; genus Galagoides; species Galagoides demidoff. Next base: position 10,906 of record CAUYQV010147610.1, on the reverse strand, counting down.
TTTCTGCAGTTACATGCTTATATTCTTTGGCTTCTTTTTGTCTCTGCTGTTATGTTGCTTTAATACCTAGTCTAGTTGATATCTGTAAGTCTTCCCATAATGAATCTAGCCTTGTCTATGTAGTAACCACAAATTTGAATGCTTGTGCTTTGATCTTCATTAATAGTGCATTCTGCACATGACTTTATGGATTTCAGGCTTCAAGAAAATGTTAAAGGAAGGTTTAACTTTAATGTACTATTGTGGGAAATGATTTTTGCTGCATAAATTTTAATTTCTTGGCTAGGGCGCCAGCCACATACACCTAAGGAGGCGGGTTCGAGTCCAGCCTGGCTGCCAAGCAACAATGACGGCTGCAACCAAAAAATAGACAGGCGTTGTGGCTGGTACCTGTGGTCCCAGCTACTTGGGAGGCTGAGGCAGGCCACTCGCTTGAGCCCAGGAGTTGGAGGATGCTGTGAGCTGTGATGTTACAGCACTCTACCCAGGGGGACAGCTTGAGGCTCTGTCTCAAAAAAAAAAAAAAATTTTTTTTTTTAAATTTCTTTTCCCGTGTAGGAAATGTAAGATAAGTCACACTACTTTGGTCAAAAACAAAAACAATGCATACCTTTAAACTTGTGCAAGTTTGAGAACTTCCAGCCCGTCCTGCTCCTTATTCTCTTCCTCTCCTCATGTTTAAACGTTTCAATTCACCTGTAACTAGTCAGTCTTCAATTTTTACATGTAAACCCCTCCTCCCCACCCCCGGCCTGGGTCATTTATGGCAAATGTTAAAATTCAGGTAAGTTTCCTGTTAGTGCTCATATTAAGGTCACTGCTTTCTAAATATTTTTTTGGTTTGTCCTCAACTTAAATGAAGCTTCCACAGAGAAAATTAAAAAATGCGTCATATTTTCTGGACAGAACAAGTATTGTGTATTTTTGGGAGATAAGGTTTATAATAATATAGGGTCATGTTAGCATAATTGAAGAAATTATTTTAAATATTTCTTTATATCAACACCATTAAATTTGAATTTTTCTCTCTTTCATTTTTTTTTGCCATTGAAATTTTCTTAGAAAAACAATATGAAGTAAAAGTGTCGAATGAATTGTGACCAAAATATGGATCAGCTGGGGTGGTGTCCTCCTTTTAATTTTTACATGCCTTTTCAAGCCATTAACACCAAAGTCAACAAAAATACCTTTAATATCAAGTCTAATTTGTTCCTTCAGGAACCTGTCAGTCCTGCTCTTTGAAGTTGCCAGGGCAGTTGTGAAAGGCAATCCTGACTCTCATCTACCTGGCCACCTTTACCACGTCCTCCCTCCTTCACATCTTGGGAATAAGAAAACAGCCACATTGTACCCAAACTTCTTTGTCATTTATTTGCCCTAGCCTGTCTTAGTAAATTTTCTTTTTATTTTTGGTAATACTCCCCTCTCTATCCAAGTGAAAAAAGGTAATTCATGGGGGGGGGAAAAAAAAGAAGTGATGAAGATTATTACTGAGCTTTATACTTGAAATAAATTCCGTGAAAGGAATTGGAGACAGAATATTAATGATTATTGAGAAAATCTTTGTTTGTGAGACATTGTGCTAGAGGAAAGTTGCAATTTAGTCAGTATGATAGAACATAAACATGTAGAAGAATTGAGTGTTTATCATTTGAGGGGGAGGTTAATTTTCTTAGAATAGCATAGAAGAGAATATCTAAGGAGAATAGAATAGCAGCAGGAAAAGACTATGAAGTCCTGAGAACCTAAGGCTCAATATTTGAAGGTTACTGACTACAAATACCAAGAAAGCAAGCATGTACATACAAAATGAAAATTATTTACCTTAGATTTTGATGATGTGTGTAGCTTGTGGCGGCTCTGATATTTCCTGAAAGTGCTAGCATTTTGTGGAAAAAGGTGGTAAGTTTGCCATGTGGTGTATGGTATGAAGGCTGTATGCTTTTGGCATTAATGATTTGTATTTTCTTTTTTTTTTTTGCAGTTTTTGGCTAGGGCTGGGTTTGAACCTGCCACCTCCGGCATATGGGGCCAGCACCTTACACTTTTGAGCCACAGGCACCACCCAATGATTTGTATTTTCTTTTTTTGAGACAGAGCCTCAAACTATCCCCCTGGGTAGAGTGCCATGGCATCATAGCTCATAGCAACCTCCAACTCCTGGGCTCAAGCAAGTCTCCTGCCTCCGCCTCCCAAGTAGCTGGGACCACAGGCACCCGCCAGAACACCCGGCTATTTTTTGGTTGCAGCTGTTGTTATTTGGCGGGCTCAGGTTGGATTTGAACCTGCCACCTTAGGTGTATATGGCTGGCGCCTTAGCTACTTGAGCCACAGGTGCCGAGCCAAAAGACAATTTTTAAACCATCAACTTTAAATCATTGCTTGGTGGTATCAGATTAATATACTCTAAATAATTTCCTTTAAAAGGATTTTAGGCAAAGGTTGTTGAAGCATTGTCTCAGTGGAGTGGATCTTCAGAAATTTATCTTTGTATAGAAATATTGTGGTGATTCAATATAACTGTTAAATAATTTTTCCTGCCATTTAGTCTTTAAAATTTTTTTTTAATTTCAACATCATTACATTGTTTCTTGGGTATCCCCCTCTATTACTATCTTTTTAACAAGGCAAATGGAGAAAGGTGGCAATTTCTTTAGTTGAGGGAAAAGTTCTCAAGTCTCTTTGCTGTCTAGGTGGGGAGGTTATGTATTACTCAAATGGGGGTTTATGTGTGTGTGTGTATATATATATATATGTACGTATTAGGGATGGTTGTGAAAGAAGAAATTGGAGAATCACTTTTCTAGACATCTACACTTAATCTTTAAAAAATGTAATCTACTGTAAAGTGCAAAGACTAAAGCTGAGTTTAGAAAAATAGACATGGATTTAGAAATATTCAAAATAGGCTCGGTGCCTGTGGCTCAAGTGGCTAAGGCGCCAGCCACATACACCTGAGCTGGCAGGTTTGAATCCAGCCTGGGCCTGCCAAACAACAATGATGGCTGCAACCAAGAAATAGCCAGGCGTTGTGGCGGGCGCCTGTGGTCCCAGCTACTTGGGAGGCGGAGGCAGGAGACTAGCTTGAGCCTAGGAGTTGGAGTTGCTGTGAGCTGTGATGCCATGGCACTCTACCCAGGGGGACAGCTGGAGGCTCTCTCTCAAAAAAAAAAAAAAAAAAGAAAAAAGAAAAATATTCAAAATGGCCTTTGTGGCAGATTCAATATTATAAATTCATAGATATTTAAGCAGTTTGAAACCCAGTAAGTAATTAATGGACATACCACAAAGAGATCCCAGTTACTGTGCTTTGTGTTGGATATGATATGAGAACAAGAGAGTGAAATCTCAGATACTTAGGAAATGTCAGATATTTAAGGACTCAAGAAGTATAATAGAAGAACATATCCTTGAAGATACCTCCATCTTACAAAAAGGAATGTCTTTAATTTATGGAGTTGTGAGAAATAAAACAAGAATTCTTACGCTTATAAAGGCCAAGGTGATTGGATGGAAAAGAGTAGAACTCAGTAATTATCATTGTAGCAGCTCTAACTTGAAATAGGAAAATAGTTGTTCAGTTTGGACTGTTTCTGGATCTGTTAATCAAGATATACATACTGTCTATTTTTTTGTATAGTATTTGAAAATAATAAAAATTCTATGATTTGGGGAAAAAAGAATGTTTGGGACGCATAAGCAAAATAGACCAAGATCCCTGTCCTAGTGGACCTTCCTGTCTACTAGGGTGTGGGGAAGAGACAGTAACCCAAACAGAAGACCTAAGCTTTGTGGATGCTGGAAGGTGACATGTAGCATGGAAAATACTGAATCAACAGGGCAAGGAAAGAGAGGATGAGGATTGTGGGGTAGGGCTGTAGTTGTAAACAAGGGGTTGGGGCTCATTAAGAGTGTGAGATTTACAGCGATTTGAGGAAGGTGAGGGAGTTTACTGGTGAGGCTCTCTGCTGAAGAATGTTCTGGACAGAGAACAGCCACTATAGAGGCCTTTTAAGTGGACCATATACCTGGAGCATTCACAGTGCAGCCAGAGGAAAGACCCTTGAGGTGAGAGTAGATGTGTACCAAATGGGGAGGGGGTAGAGGTGGTGAGGTCTTGAGTGGGGTGCTGTGTGAGACTTTGTCCTGGTGGGGATTTTGAGCAGAGAAGTGACACCATCTGAACTAGGTTTAAGAGGCCATGCTGGTAGTACCGAGCCTGGGCTGCAGAGAGACCAGGGGGGCCCTTGCAGCCATTAATAAAGAGCTTGAGGGAGATGGTGACGCGTGGACCAGCTATGGCAGTGGGTGTAGTAAAGTTCTGGTTGCTTTGAAAGCAGAGCTTGTGGGATCTGACAGATAGGATGTGGGCTGTGAGATGAACCGTCCAGGAGGGCTCCAAGGTTACTGGCTTGAACAACCGAGTGGAGGTGGCTGTGGTCGGACACCTGTTGAGTTTGAGCTTGCTTTTAGACATCCAGAGGATGGACCTTCCAATGGCCCTTGAGCTTTCTAAAAAGCTCACCCCCTGAACATTTTTAATATCCTCAGAAGTTCTGAACCATGTAACAATTTTGGAAAATCAGGGGAAAGGAAAATGGGACTGATACTTTATTCATCCTAGCATTGCTGTGTTTTGGATTGCCTTCTCATTTTCCTCTCTCTCTGTGTATATATATTTAGTTGCAATCTTATCACACCCAACAGTTTTGTCTCCTTTTGTCATGGCAACATTTTTTTTTCCATGTTGCTATTACAAGTCTTCAAAACACAATTTTTGTTGGTGAGCTCTGCTTCTTTGGAATGGGTGTTTACTGGAGTAGATGAAGCCACCTTGCTACCAGCTGATCTAGCTGATCTTTGCTTTCTCCTGCCTCCCTGCACACTGCACAGGTTTCATACTGTGCTGTGTTTAGGGATGCAGAGTGCTGGAAGGAGATGGGAAGTAAGTGGTTAGAGAGAGGTGGGCTGGAAACCAAACTCAGGAGCTAGACGGGGGCAGACCTGGCCTGGGGAAGGTGACTAGCTGCAATGTGGGACAGAGATGTTGAAGGCCTGTGTAAGGGGGGCCATTGCTCCTGGGCGTAGGGCTATTCTTTCTTTTGTGACATCTTCCGTGGTGATAACACTCCAGTGCCTCGAGGATTTGAAAGAAAAATTACAATTTAAAAGGAAAACCTTTGGTGCATGATTTGCATATGAGTGGCTTCTATATAATTACGAACAATTAAATTCCCGGGGCTGAATTGAAAGGGAGGCTCCTGCTACTTTTGCTGCTGTTCCCATGGAGTACAGGCCTGGAGCTGTCAGCTCCCTGGGATTGGGTTGGAGACATCCCGCCCACCTCCCACAACCTGCAAGTTAAATTGCGAAACAGATACTTTCTAGCCTTGCTTTGGTTTGCTTCTGTAGATTCCAAGGAAATCAGAACATGAAACCTGCTCTTTTGCTTTTCTGCTGACTTCAGTGTGGACTGTCCTCACCAAGGGCAAACACTGCTGGATGTTTTGCAAAGCCTTTTACAGACACAATTCATATAATGCCCCCAGTGGATTTAAGGGGGTCTTACCTCAGTTTTATAATAGTGGAAACTGAAATTCCGATCACAGAACATTAGGTGATGCCCTGTGTTCATCTTTCTAGTTACTTCCACCTTGGTGGGTCAGCCTCTGACCAGGATCCAGTTCGCCTATAAGAATTTAGCCGGTCTGGCTCAGCGCCTGTAGCACAGTGGTTACAGCGCCAGCCACATACACGGAGGCTGGCAAATTCCTTTTTTTTTTGAGATAGAGCCTCAAGCTATCCCCCTGGATAGAGTGCCATGGCATCACAGCTCATAGCAACCTCCAACTCCTGGGCTCAAGCGAGTCTCCTGCCTCTGCCTCCCAAGTAGCTGGGACCACAGGCGCCCACCACAACGCCTGGCCATTTTTTTTTCTGGTTGCAGCCATCATTGTTGTTTGGCGGGCCCGGGCTGGGGATTCGAACCCGCCACCTTAGTTGTACGTGGCTGGTGCCTTAGCCAATTGAGCCACAGGTGCCGAGCCAGTTCGAAAATATTAAGCAGAGAATTTCAGAAATAAATAATTCAGAAGTTTTAAATTGCCTATTGTTCTGAGTAGCATGATGAAATCTCATACTGTCCCCTTCTATCCCACCCGGGAAGAGAATTGCTCCTTTGTCTAGTGGCTCCATGCTGTCTTCGCTACCCACCTGTTACTCATGGTCACTGTCTGCTCCTGGCATCTAACCATCAACATCGTCATGCCTTAATGATCGAGGATCACCTGAAGCAGATGCTTGTCCTTCTGACAGACTGTCAGAAAGTCAATAGCAGCTAAACACTGCACCACAATGTCTAATGCCATTTGCCTCACTTCATCTCATCACTTAGGCATTTTATCATCTCACATCATCACGAGAAGAGCCAGAATAATACAATAAGATATTCGAGAGAGAAACAGTACATTTACATAAATTATAGTTATTGTTATAATTGCTCTATTGTATTATCATTGTTAATCTGGTGCTGTGCCTGATTTATAAATTAAACTTTATCATATGTATGTATGTACAGGAAAAAACAGAGTTTGATACTGTCTGTGATTACAGGTATCTACTGGGACTCCTGGAATGTATCCTCCTCTGATAAGGGGGGGCTACTGTACTGCCACATTGTCAATGAAAGACGTTTACCAGAAACTGCTGAGCCCATAGCCACCAAACCCCTTTTTCTGAGAATTGGCCTTGAGACCTAACACACAGGATGGTCATAGTATCACTTTTTCCTGCTGGCCACAGCTGTTTGGACCAATGATAGGCACCAGTAGATCAGGTTTGAATTTAAAGTATCATGGGATACCACTTAAGTATTTTGTGCAGGGAGTAACACAGTCCAATTTATGATTTGAAAGGTTTTTGGAATATCTAAAGAGATGACTGTGGTTGATATTGGCAGTGAAGAAGGAGAAAAGTAAGCCATAGAGAGAGACCCCACTTCTCCAACATCTAGAAGCTGAAAGAGGAAGAAGAAGTTTTCTAAGGAGCTTGAAATATAGGAAAACCCAGGAAACTATAGGGTCATAAAAAGAGAGAGATTTAGAAAAGGGAGAGGTAGTCAACCATGGCTTAAGAAATAAGGAAGAGGCTGGGCACTGTAACTCACGCCTGTAATCCTTGAGGCAGAAGGATCCCTTGATCTTAGGGGTTCCAGACCAGCCTGAGCAAGACCAAGACCCCGTCTCTACTAAAAATAGAAAAAATTAGCTGGGCATTGTGGCAGACATCTGTAGTCCCAGCTACTCAGGAGGCTAAGGCAGGAGGATCACTGGAGCCCTAGAGTTTGAGGTTGCTGTTGACCTAGGCTGAGGCCAGGTTACTCTAGCCTGCTCAACAGAGCAAAACCCTATCTCACAAAAAAAAAAAAAAAAAAAAAAAAAAAGACAAGACAAGACAAGAAAGAAATAATGAAGAGGAGTCCATATGTGAAGAGGACCTTCTGCTACCAGGAGCAGGGAACTGGGGCTGTAGCTGGGAGAAGATGAAGTGACAAGGAAGTGTCTCAAGTATATTTGTAGCTATTTCTTTTACAAGACAGACTACCATTTATAGCTTCTTGCTGCACTTAAGATAACAATCTAAAAAGGCCACATCCTTAACTTGAAGTACACGTCCCTCTGTTTTATCAGTCAAGGTCCTAGCAGCAAACACTGGCAAACATTTCGGGGAGTGCAGCTAAAGACAGTGTAACAAAGCCACAACTTACCACCCTGCAGGTGAGACAAGGAAGACAACAGCATTTGGGAGGAGTTGGTGGCAGGGTGAAGATACTGCCATCCAAGCCTGAAGAGGCCAGGGAAGGAGACAGAGGAACCTAGAGCCGCCAGACACCAGGCAGCCACAGGATGCCTACTGCCAGAAGCACGTGCCAAAGCGGGAACAAGGGGCAAGAAATATCATGACCTCTCTCTCTTCCGTCTTCTGATCGCCCCTCACAAAACTGGAAGAACCCAGAAGCCATGAGACTGAGGTCAGAAAGTCTACAGAAGGGCCTGAGCAGGACAGAGAGGATAGAGAACGGCTGGAACAGCCAAATAGCCAGCATGTCTCTGCTCACCTCCCAGGCTAACCTCTGCCATTCTCCTCCTCTCACTCCAGCCTCAGGTTCTGGAACTTACTGAGCTACATATTACCTTAGGCCTTGGCACAGGATCAAGAACACTCTGCCTCAGCAACTCAAAATAATCCTTCCACCTGCACCTTAAATGTCACTTTCTCACAGAAGTCTGTCCTGGCTCTCCCTGTACCCAGTCTAAATGAAATGTGGCTGCCATATTCTCTCACAGCACTCCATTCTTCCCTTTCCCGCGTTTTTCATAGTTACCACTTACAGGTTTATCATGGTGTTATTTGTTCAATATCTATCTCTTCCATCAGTGACCGTAAACTCCCTGAAAACAGGAATAGTACCTCTTTTTCTTTTCTTTTTCTTTTTTTTTTTTTTTTTGAGACAGAGCCTCAAGCTGTCCCCCTGGGTAGTGTGCCGTGGCATAGCTCACAGCAACCTCCAACTCCTGGGCTCAAGCGAGTCTCCTGCCTCCCAAGTTGCTGGGAGCACAGGCTCCCGCCACAACACCTGGCTATTTTTTTTGGTTGCAGCCATCATTGTTGTTTTGTGGGCCTGGGTTGGATTCGAACCCCCGCCACCTTAGGTGTACACGGCTGGTGCCTTAGCCACTTGAGCCACAGGCGCCAAGCCAATAGTACCTCTTTTTCACAATGTAAGTCTTGGCAATGGGTAAATCTCAAGTACATATTTATTGAAAGACTTAATGAGCTGCTCTGACACTCTCTCCCACATTGTCTGAGTTCTCTAGATATAAGCAGTTTAGCAATATCTTTTTTTTTTTTTTTTTTTGCCAGGGCTGGGTGTGAACCTGCCACTTCCGGCATATGGGACCAGAGCCCTACCCTTTCGAGCCACAGGCACCACCCAGCAATATCTCATTTAATGAGTCTTTTGTACCCTCCAAGGGCTATGCTAGAAATTTAGCTGTCCTCTCATTTATTCTTCACAACAATCTATGAAGACATAGACTCTTGTCAGCTCCATTTTTCCAATGAGGGATCTGAGACGAGAGAGGTCAAGTCATTTAGCCCAGGTCACACAGGTCTGGCAGAGCCTGGGTTTGAACCAAGATCTTGCTGCCACTAACGCTCGTGCTCTGAACTCTTCCTGCACACTGCACTGCCTCCTTAAATATCTGTGGTTCTTGTTTATTTGTTTATATGCCTCTCTTCCATATTAGACTATGTGGGGACCTACTTGGAATCTCAAAGTTAGTATGGGGATTGTTTTAAGCTGAAGACATTTGAGATTTAACAGATGCAGATAAAAGCCTTCTCTCAGAGATTCCTTTATCTGACTCAAGGCAGAAACTTCTGAGACATAAAGACTGCCATAAATTCCATCTTCAGGGCACCTTCAACTCCCAGGAGAGAGGCCAAGAGTAAATCTATCATAAATCCTCTCTCTGGGAAATTTCATGACCCTAAAGAAGAGAGAAAGAACTACTCATACCTGTATAGAAAAAATGATCACAAACTTTCTCATCTCTCATTTGTTCTCCTAAAAAATGTACTTGTCTTTCCTAAAGAAACTCATGCAGCCGGGTGTAGTGGCTCATGCCTATAATCCTAGCACTCTGGGAGGCCGAAACAGGTAGATTGCCTGAGCTCATGGGTTTGAGACCAGCCTGAGCCAGAGGGAGATCCTGTCTCTAAAATAGCCGGGCATTGTGGTAGGTGCCAGTAGTCCCAGCTACTTGGGAGGCTGAGGCAAGAGAATGGCTAAAGCCCAAGAGTTTAAGGTTGCTGTGAGCTATGACATCACAGCACTCTACCAAGAGTGACAAAGTGAGACTCTGTCTCAAAAAATAATAAAAAAACTCATTTGTTCTTCCTACAGGAGCCCTTTCTCCCTACTCCTCTTCCCTTATTAAGATAGGCATTTAAGCCTCTAATTCTAATCACCCCTTTATATTACTCATCCCTGAGAACTCCCATGGAATGTACATTGCACACATAAACAAACTCTTCTTTATCTGTTACTTGTTGGTTTAATTCACAGGCCCCTAAGTAAAGCTGTAAGGCTCGTATAAGGGTCCTCGAACTTTTTAAACATGGGGCCAGTTAACTGTCCCTCAGACCATTGGAGGGCCAGACTGCAGGCCTGGGGACGAGTTGGCTGCTAAGCAGGACAGGCAGTGGTGGCAAAAACACCTGGCCGGGCGGATAAATGTCCTAGGCAGGCTGCATGTGGCCCGTGGGCTGTAGTTTGAGGACATCTGTGTAAGAGGGTAGAGGAAGAATTTTTCCTCCGTTACAATGATAAGTTCTTGGGTAATATTAGCTATGTTTCTATTTAACCCCACATTGCTGGTGGCCACTAAATGTTAAATGTTGACTCCCACCCCCAGGTCTTGAATTTCTGGCCTCAAAGGATCCTCCTGCCTTGGCCTCCCTAAGTGCTAAGATTACAGGGGAGAGCCAGTATGCCTGGCCATCATAACTCCAAGTGTTTAACCACATACATTCTGTTTAATAAAGAGCAGTGATCTTTCTATAAACTCTTCTGAACTCTTCCTCTAGAGCACAGTTCTTTTTTTTTTGTTAAACAATAACAATAGTAATAATGCAAAGACAGTAACATTCACATTGTCAGATAGAAGTATGTCTATTATAGAATACTTTGATCAGTTAACGTCTTCTTATTTTGTTTTTTCCAAAGTCTCAAAAAAATAGACAACTAATATTTATAAGTAAAAGTAAAAGAATTTCAAAAAAATTAATTAATTAATTAATATATTAAGGTAATTTTGGCTATCAGAAAAATTAATACAAGGGT
>CAUYQV010147608.1:0-18319 GCA_963574575.1 Galagoides demidoff | reverse complement strand
TGGTCCCAGCTACTTGGGAGGCGGAGGCAGGAGACTCGCTTGAGCCCAGGAGTTGGAGGTTGCTATGAGCTGTGATGCCATGGCACTCTACCCAGGGGGATAGCTTGAGGCTCCGTCTCAAAAAAAAAAAAAAAAAATTTCTACCTTGCTAGATCCAGCAGATGCTTCTCAGATTTATTCTCCCAGTTCTCTGCAGTTTTCAATGCCCTCTCTGTGTGAAACCACTATTCCCTCTTGGCTTCCTCTAACCTTCTCAGTCCCCTTTGCCAGTCTCTACTCTATTAGCTGTCCACTATTAGATCCCAGGAAGGTCAGCCATTCCTGGCAAAGATAACAGCAATAGCATCTTTTTCACTCTTAGCTTCCTCCCCTTCCCCCCATACCCCGTTGTGTACAAAGCTAGAGGCTTTGTTAACATTTAAGTCAAATGGCATCCCTGTGTTCAAAACCTTCAGCAGAGCTGGGTGCAGTGGCTCATGCCTGTAATCCCAGCACTCTGTGAGGCTGAGGCAAGTGGATTGCTTGAACTCAGAGATTTGACACCAGCCTGAACATGAGCAAGACCCTGTCTCTACTAAAAATAGAAAAACTGAGGCAAGAGGATTTCTTGAGCCCAAGTGTTTGAGGTTGCTGTGAGCTATGATGCCACAGCACTCTACCCAGGGCGACGAAATGAGACTCTGTCTCAAGAAACAAAACAAAGAATCTTCAACAGCTCCCATCTCACCTGGCATGAACACAGGTCCTGGAAGTGGCCAACAAGCCCTAATAGGTCTCAGCCTTCCTTCTCTTCACTCTATTGCCATATTCTGCTCTAGCCACCCTGACATACTGAGCTCTGCCACCTTCTCTGCCTATTCTTCCTCCCAAAGTCTGTTCAGCTCACTCTGACATCTACACTTTTTCTCAAATATCATCTCTCACTAAAGCTTCCTTGACCACTCTGTCCCTGACTACCTTACCTGCTTTATTTTTCTTCCAATGGACACACAATTCCTCATTTAGTGTTGCCTATACTCCCCTCAAGTTATTTCTCCACTCCTGTCCCTCCTCTCATCCCATTCCACCTTCCAGGTCCATCTCTCAGCCCCTACGAAGTGCCCACTTAGAATTCTCATAGGCCCCTCAACCAATATAGAGAAGAATGTTCCTCACAAAGGGAAAGGCTGAAAAGGGGCCACTGTAGCTGTAAAGTAAAAGCAGAAAAGAGGCTGGACAGGGGGTGAAGCATGGCCCTGAAAGCCAAGTTCAGAATCTCACCCCTCTAAATCCATTCTCCCACTCCATGTAATTGACTGTCTCCTACCAACTGCCCTCTCTTAACTTCCATCATCTGTACCTCATCCTCACTTGCATCTGATGGCTTGTTCCATCAGATCATAAAAAAAAAAAAATCATAAAAAGGGGCAGCGCCTGTGGCTCATGAGTAGGGCGCTGGCCCCATATACTGAGGGTAGTGGGTTTGAACTCGGTCCCAGCCAGCTAAAACAGCAGTGGTAACTGCAGCAAAAAATAGCCAGGCATTGTGGCAGGCACCTGTAGTCCCAGCTACTCGGGAGGCTGAAGCAAGAGAACCACTTAAGCCCAAAGAGTTGGAGGTTGGTTAATATCAGGTGTATCCAGATTAAGCAGAATGATTTTGAAGTATTTCTTCTTTTTCTATTGTCTATAAAATTTGGCATGATCTGTTTTTTGAAGTTATCTTTTATTTTTATTTATAAATATTAGTTGTCTATTTTTTGAGACTTTGGAAAAAAATAAGTTAATTGATGACTCTATACTGAACCTCAGAGTCAAAGCATTCTATCATAGTCATACTCTTATTTGACAATGTGAATGTTACTTTCTTTGCATTACTATTATTATTATTGCTTAATACTTCATTGCAGCAATCGTCTGATTTCTTTTCTGAAAGTATTTCTCTTCATTCATCTTTTTTTTTTTCCCGGCGGGGCTGGGTTTCAACCCGCCACCTCCGGTTTATGGGGCCTGCACCCTACTCCTTTGAGTCACAGGCACCGCCCTATCTTCATTCATTACGAGGTTTTGTTTCTAGTCCTTATCTTAAACATTGTTATTGTTGGTAAATTTTAAGCCTTTTTAATTCTGTGAAGGCAAAAAGTGGAAACCTAATCACATGTATATGTAAAAATAAAAAAGTAATAATAATAAAAAAGAGTTGGAGGTTGCTGTGAGCTGTGATGCCACAGTATTCTAATAAGAGGGACAAAATAAGACTCTATCTCAAAAAAAAAAAAAATTGGAAGAGAATTTGTGTCACAAACTCCTACCATACCTTCCCAGCTGCCCCATTTCCCCCTTCTCTGTGGTCCTCAGGGTAAAAAAATCCATGCTCCTAGGAAGATCGACCTACACCCCCAGTCCCAAATCTTCTCCCTTCTTTAGATGTTGCTCAGTAATTGATCTGACACCCCCTCCAGCAACTGCCTCCATTTCTCTGCTGCTCTTCACAAACTCCTTGATAAACTGTCTGAACTTACTATCTCTGCTCCTCTTCTCCCATTCTCTCTAATCCTCTCTGATGTGGCCTTCACTCTCAGTACCACTGGATCTGCTCTACAGTTCACCTCCACACTGCCAAATTCAGTGATCACTTCTCAGTCCTTATCTTTCTTGCCCTGTTAGCAGCCTGTGCCTCATTATAGCTCTCTCCTTCAAATGCCATTTTCACTTGGCTTCCAGTCTCCATTTATCTCCCTAACCTCTGAACAATGTAGTGCCCAGGCTCAGCGCCTGTGGCTCAAGGTACCAGCCACATACACCTAAGGTGGCAGGTTCGAATCCAGCCCGGGCCACCAAACAACAATGACAGCTGCAACCAAAAATAAATACATAAATAACCAGGTGTTGTGGCAGGCGCCTGTGGTCCCAGCTACTGGGAGGCTGAGGCAAGAGAATCAACTAAGTCCAAGAGCTGGAGGTTGCTATATGCTGTGATGTCACTGCACTCTACCCAGGGGGACAGCTTGAGGCTCTGTCTCAAAAAAAAAAAAAAACCAATGTAGTGCCCAGAGGGCTTGCTGCTCAGCCTTCATTCTTATCCAATCCTGTGGTTTTAAAATTCACCTATGAAAATGTTCAAAAATTGATTGTGGGGGTGGCTGCACAACTCTGTGAATATACAAAAACCACCAAATGGTACATACTGATTGACTGAGTTGTATGATATGCAAATTATGTATCAATAAAGCTGATATTTTTATAGTGAGACCCTGTAGTCCCACCTACTCAGGAGGCTAAGAATTATCCACTCCAGACCACTCTTCAGAATTCCAAGCCAATTTATCACACTGCCCGACCCATATCTCTGCTTGAAAATCTAACAGGGATCTTCCTCTCTCAAATCTGCTTGTCCCACAGCCACAGCCTTCTCCTCCTTTGTTGACAGGAATCCCCCAGTCCAAATGCTCAGGCTAAAAACTTCACCTCCTCGACTCTTCACTTTATCTCCTACCTCACATTCTTTTTTTTTTTTTTTTTTTGAGACAGAGTTTGTTTCCCTCAGTACGGTGCCATGGTGTCACAGCTCACAGCAACCTCAAACTCTTGGGTTTAACAGATTCTCTTGCCTCAGCCTGTCAAGTAGCTGGGACTACAGGCACCCACCATAACACCCGGCTATTTTGTTGTTGTTGTTGCAGTTTTTAGCCAGGGCTGGGCTCGAACCCGCCACCCTAGGCATGTAGGAGGGGGTGGGTCCCTGCTCCTTGAGCCACAGGCACTGCCCAACACCCAGCTATTTTTAAGAAATGAGGTCTTGCTCTGGCTCGTCTTGAACTCGAGAGCTAAATCAATCCACCTGCCTCGGCTTCCCCTGGTGCTAGGATTATAGGTGTGAGCCACCACACAGGTCTTCCTACCTCGCATTAAATCCATCAGCAATTGCCACTGGCTTTCTAGATCCAAGATCCCTCCTCTTTTTTTTTTGTTTTTTGAGACAGTCTCACTTTGTCACCCTTGTAAAGTGCCATGGCATCATAGCTCACAGCAACCTCAGACTCTTGGGTTCAAGTGATTCTCTTGCCCGAGTAGCTGGGACTACAGGCACCTGCCACAAAGCCCTGCCATTACTAGAGATGGGGGTCTTGCTCTTGTTCAGGCAGGTCTCAAACTCCTGAGCTCAGGCAATCCACTCGCCTTGGCCTCCCAGGGGGCTAGGATTACAGGTGTGAGCCACCAGGCCTGGCTCAAGATCCCTCCTCTTCTTTCTTCTGTTTTCTTTTTTGAGACAGAGTCTTGCAACTTCAAACTCCTGGGCTCAAGCAATTCTCCCTCCTCAGCTTCCGAGAGTGCTAGGATTATAGGTGTGAGCCATTGCACCCAGTCCTTTTCTCCTCTTTACCACTGCTACCAAGTGGTCCCAATGACCAATATCTCTTGCCTGGATTATCCCAAGACCCTCCTGACAGGAGTCTCCCTCCTTCTATTCCAGCCTCCTACAATCCATTGTCAACAAAGCAGTCAGTAGTTCTTTCAAAACATAAGTGAGACTATGTCTCTGTTCAAACCCTACAATAGTTCCCCATTTCCCTCAAGGTGAATGCCACGGTGTTTTCCATGGCCTACAGGGAATCCACTCCCTGGCTCTCATTCTTCTCTGACCTTATCTCCCACTCATCTCCCTTTCCTCACTCCACTCCACTCACATGGACCTTCCTGATGTTGCTGGATAACTAGGCTATCCACACCTCAGGGCCTTCACACCAGGTGCTATCTGTGCTGCTTGCACCCTCACCTTCTTAAGTCCTGCACAAACATCAATCCCTGTAAAAGTCTTCCTGGACCAACCTATCTGATATCACCATCCCACTCCCAAACTAGCACTCCTTACCCACTTTCCCTGCTTTATTTTTCTCCATGCACATATCACATGACCTGTGACATGCTTTGCTTATAGTCTGTCTCACCCACTAGAATGTTCACTGCTCTAATCTCCAATGTCTATAATACCACCTACAGAGATAATGAGAAATTACTTAATGGGTACAATGTACCTTATTCCAGTGATTGACACACTACAAGTCCTCACATCTGTTCCATATGTCCATGTAAAAAAAATTATACTGTACTCTATAAATTTATACAAATAAAATTTTTATTTATCTTTTTATTTCTGAGACAGAGTCTCACTATGTCGCTCTTGGTAGAGTGTCATGGCGTCACAGCAACTTCAAACTCTTGAGCTTAAGCGATTCTCTTGGGGTGGCGCCTGTGGCTCATAGGGGGCCAACCCCATATGCTGGAGGTGGTGGGTTCAAACCCAGCCCCAGCCAAAAAACACCACCAAAAAAAAAAAAAAAAAAAAAAAGAGATTCTCTTGCCTCAGCCTCCCAAGTAGCTGAGACTACAGGCTTCCACCACACACCTGGCTGCTTTTTGGTTGTAGTTGTTGTTGTTGTTTGGCAGGCCCAGGCCGGGTTCGAACCCACCAGCCTCGGTGTATGTGTCGGCAGCCTAGATGCAAAGCTATAGGAGCCGAGCCCAAAATAACATTTTCAAATTAAAAAAAAAAGAATATGGGGCCACGCCTGTGGCTCAGTGGGTAGGGTGTTGTGGCCGGCGACTGTAGTCCCAGCTCCTTGGGAGGCTGAGGCAAGAGAATCACCTAAGCCCAGGAGTTAGAGGTTGCTCTGAGCTGTGTGATGCCATGGCCCTCTACCCAGGGCAATAAAGAGACTCTGTCTCTACAAAAAAAAAACCACAATACTACCTATATACTCAGCAACAACAAAAAATACTGACTGAATAAACAAAGTCGCAAAAAGTTGCACCCCTGAATACATTATAAAACCCAAACTCCTTCCAGGGGCTTTCAAGGCTCTGTAGGACCACAAACGGAAACACAGAAATTTACCTCTGACACAGATTCATACAATTAAGTTTCAAAATAGCTCGGCTCGGCACCCCTAGTTCAGTGGCAGGGCACCGGCCACATGCACAGGGGCTGGTGGGTTCGAACCCAGTCCAGGCCTGCCGAACAACAATGACAACAGTAACCAAAAAAAATAGCTGGGCGTTGTGGCTGGCGCCTGTAGTCCCAGCTACTTGAGAGGCTGAGGCAAGAGAATCGCTTAAGCCCAGGAGTTGGAGGTTGCAGTGAGCTGTAACACCACAGCACTCTACCAAGGGCAACATAGTGAGACTCTGTCTCAAATATATATATATATATCTTCCACAATTATTTCTTGCCCCAAGTTCGTGTTTCATTAACTCTTATTGCTTAAACGTTAAACTTGCAGTGATTTCCAAAGCCCTAGGACCCCCGCTCACTTCTGTCAATTCCTCCAACTCCCGCCAGCCACGCTATGCTTTCCTGAGTTCCAGGAATGCACCAAGCTTCCAGGCCTTTGCACTTGTCCTTTCCTCTACCTGCAGTGCTCTTCCCACGCGCGGTCACAGGCCTTCCGTTTAAGTACCCCCATCACGGTTCTGGATACTAGCCCGGCAGAAGGACCCCCGGCACCCTTCTCTCCCCTCCCCGACACCCAGCCCCAGGTACCTGGCGCGTCTGCAGCTCCCAAGCCGCAACCCTGACCAAGCGTCTGCCACTCAGCTGACCGCTGACCCCTTAGCCCCGCCCCTGAGAGCCGCTTCCGGTAGTGGAAGCACAACTTCCTGACTAGGAGCCAATCTGCGAGTTCGCGTTGCCGTATAGGCCTAGGGGGTGGGCCGGAAGCTCGGTTTCCGGTGGCAGGGTCTGAAGAAGGGGCGGCAGCGCCATGTCCGGCCGCGAAGGTAAGCTTGTTGAGACCGCGAGGAGGTGGGGGTTGCGGGGCGGGGGCCGGGCGACGGGACAAGCCAACTGTGCTCGTGTCGCCCACAGGTGGCAAGAAAAAGCCCCTGAAACAGCCTAAGAAGCAGGCCAAGGAGATGGATGAGGTGAGGGTGTGCGCGGAGGTGCGGGCGGGCGCGAAGGGACTGGAAGACCAGCTTGGGTGAACCTACTTTGTTTCTCTCAGGAAGATAAGGCGTTCAAACAGAAACAAAAAGAGGAGCAGAAGAAACTCGAGGAACTAAAAGCGAAGGCCGCGGGGAAGGGTCCCCTCGGTAAGTTGGGGCCGAACGGCGCTGAAGCCAGACAAATGGCACTGAACACCTGTTGCCATGAGTGCCCGGACATGTTTCTTTCTGGTTGGTGAACTTTGAGGTCTGTATCCCTGCTGTCTGCTGCGGGGGACAGCCAGACTTAACCAGTCTTGGAGTTGTAGCAGCTGAAAGGGATGAGAGCCAGAACTAGGACTGGAAAGAAGTTTCCAGTCACCTAGGTAGTGTGGGCTTTCATTTGTTAAGGAAGCTGCAGAAATGGAAACACAAACATTTACCTCTAACAGGTTATAATTTAATTGTATGAATTTGTGTTTCACTGAGTTGTAATGCTTGAGACATTACTTGACTTGAACTTTTTATTTACTGCTCATATTGTCTCGGATAAATGCATCCTCGGTCTTTTCACTTTTGGATGTGCCTTGACTAAAAAGACAAAGTCCAGGCCGGGCGCGGTGATTCACGCCTGTAATCTTAGCACTCTGGGAGGCCGACGGGGAGATTCCTTGAGCTCCCCAGTTTGAGACCAACCGGAGCAAAAAGTGAGACCCCGTATCTACTAAAAATAGAATAACTGAGGCAAGAGAATCGCTTGAACCTAAGAGTTGGAGGTTGCTGTGAGCTATGACACCAAGGTACTCTACCGAGGGTGACAATTTGAGACTGTCTCAAAAATAAATAAATAAATAGGCTCAGCGCCTGTAGCTCAGCAGCTAGGGTGCCGGCCACATAGAACCCGCCTAGGCCTGCCAAACAACAATAACCACTACAGGAAAAAAAAAAGGCTGGGTGTTGGGTGGCGCATGTGGCTCAGTGGGTAGGTCGCAGGCCCCATATACCGAGGGTGGCAGGTTCGAACCCAGCCCCGGCCAAACTGCAACAAAAAAATAGCTGGGTGTTCTGGTGGGCGCCTGTAGTCCCAGCTACCTGGGAGGCTGAGGCAAGAGAATCGCTTAAGCCTAGGAGTTGGAGGTTGCTGTGAGCTGTGACACCATGGCACTCTACCCAAGGGCAATAAAGTGAGACTATCTCTTAAAAATAGCTGGATGTTGTGGCAGACCCTTGTAGTCCCAGCTACTTGGGAAGCTGAGGCAAAAGAATTGCTTAAGCCAGTGGTTCTCAACCTGGCTGCCACCCTTTAATACAGTTCCTGTGGGTCATGACATAGTGATACTCTCTCAAAAACAAATAAATAAAAAGATGAAGTCCAGATTTTTTGGCATCCCTACACTGTTATAAACTGATCCCTTCTTGTTCTTTATGTAAGAGAGATTGATTACATTCCAAAAGATTTTTCAAGCCCAGAAACCACAGTACTTTATATGCTTCCTAAATGCTTTACATTTGTCAAGCTAGTAATTTTCTCCACAGTTGTCTGTGCCCTGTTTGAGCCTTGTGGCTCAACCATGGTAAGAGTGTCATCCAGGGGTTCTCAAGACCTTTCTCCCAGTGGGTTTATTCCATTTTTGTTTACCCACATGTCCCTGCCATTCAAGCTGTTAAGATTTCTTTGGGGAGTGAAGTGAGGTATCTTGCTCCTTCCCTTAATCTGTGATTACAGGAGGAAGATTGATCCTTAATGGAACTCTATACTATTAGTTTCTTATTGGATGTCATCTAATTTTTTTTAAGGTTTACCTTATTACGCTTCTTTGGATATTCATTCCTATACTAAGCATACTTTACAGCTATTTCTTAAATTACCTATTAGGTACCAAATATTTTGTCATTTGTAAATTGGCTAAATTAAAGGTATTGGGTTAGCTAGATGCCAAGATCAGAATATGGAAAATAGTGAAATGTAATGGGGCAGTTAGAAATATAGAATTTTTTTTTTGGAGACAGTCTCATTATGTCACCCTCAGTAGAGTGCTGTGGCATCACAGCTCACAGCAACCTCAAACTATTGGACTTAAGTGATCCACGTGGGCCTTGTCACATACCAGCTTATAACCTTGAACGACTAAGGCTAAGACTTCTTACCAGTAAATGAGTTGTTATGGCATGAGGATTAAGTGAGCTAATGAGCAAAGTCCACAAGTATAGATCTAGACTAGTATAGATCTAGACACAGCTATTACTTGTGCCCCTCCCTCATCTTCATTCTACCTTTGCCCAGAATGACATTAGTGAAGTTGTAGTGCACACTTGTGTCAAAGGAAGTACCTAGTAGAAAACCGAAGCTTTACTAGGATCCACATCAGACCCGCTGCTACCATAACTGTATTTTTTCCTAACTGAGTTTTTTCCTTTTGCAGCCACAGGTGGAATTAAGAAATCTGGCAAAAAGTAAGCTGTTCCTTGTGCCTGAAATGATGATGATTGATTCCAATTTAAACATCTGTATTCCCTGTCATAACATCTTTTGCCACCTATAGCTAAAATGAAGTGTTGTCTTAGAACCTATTGTACATTTAAGAATAAACTTTTGTAAAAAAAAAAAAAAGAAAAGAAAAAGAAAGTCATACAGTCGCTTGTCTCTTTAGCTATTTTTACTTAGCCTTTCCTACCTTAGCTGTGAATTAAAGTAAAACCATCCTCAGAATCCTGCTGGAGTCTGTTCTTTGATCTTGTTTTTACTCTAAATTCTGTATCACCTGGAATTAACTCTTTTGGAAGGCTGTCAATCTTGTATAAGTGTATAACCAGAAGAATGCCTTCTGTACATGAGGTTAGTGGAAGAACTTGCACTTTGGGAAGAAAACCCACTTTCCTCTAGTTATGACATGTTTTGATGGAATTATTTATCTGTTTGTGTAAAGCAGTGGTTCTCAACCTTCTTAATGCCACAGTGTATCCTCATTGTTACAAAGGGGTGGAGACCCACAGGTTGAGAACCGCTGATATAAGGGGTCTGCTGTGTGCAGATACTAGGGCATGTACCAGCAGACAGCTGTTGTCAAGGAACTTTATTGTGGTGGGGAAGCAGGATAAATAATAAATAATATGCATTATGAAAAGAAAAAGGGAAAGGAAAAAGGTTCCTGAACGTTGCTTTTTTTTATTATTGTTGGGGATTCATCAAAGGTACAAAAAACCAGGTTACATTGATTGCATTTGTGAGGTAAAGTCCCTCTTACAATTGGGTCTTGCCCCCAAAAGGTGTGTCACACACCATGACCACCCATCACCCCCATCCCCGCTTTCCCCTTCCCCCAAAGAAAGTATTTTTCTTTTCTTTTCTTTTTTTTGGAGATATTCTCTGTCACCCTAGGTAAAGTGCCATGGCATCATAATAGCTCACACCTCTTGGTTGGGCTCAAGTGATCTCTTGCCTCAGCTTCCCAAGTAGCTGGGACCACAGGCCTGGGCCATTACACGCAACCAGTTTTTCCTCTTTTTGGTAGAAACAAGGCCTCACTCTTATTCAGGCTGTTCTCCCAATTCCTGAGCTCCAGTGATCCACTGACCTCAGCCTTCCAGAGTGCTAGGATTACAGGCATGAGCCACCTAGCCCCGCTCTAAAAGTCTCTTTAAGAGCCAGGCTTACCTGGCTCATGCCATTAATCCTAGCACTCAGAGAGGCTAAGGCAGGAGGATCACCTGAACAAAAACAAGACCTTGTCTCTACTAAAGATAAAATTAGCCAGGCATTGTGGCAGGTTCCTGTAGTCCCAGCTCCTTTGGAGACTGAGGCAGAAGGATCGCTTGAGCCCAAGAGTTGGAGGTTGCTGTGAGCTATGATGCTAGGTCACTTTACCCAGGGGCAAAAGCTTGAGACTGTCAAAAAATAAAATACCCCGGGCAGCACCATATACCAGAGGTGGTGGGCTCAAACCCAATCCCAGCCAAAAAATAACTGCAAAAAATAAAAATCTTTAGTAAAAAAAAAAAGGTTTTAGTAGATTGAAACCTCTTTTAGGACTAGATGGACTAACAAAAAACAGCCTGTGCCTGCTTTGTTCCTCTCCAGAAAGTTGCATAGCCAGCAGCACCTTCTTTGGGCTTTAGGCATTCTCTGTGGGGCTTTGCCAGCTGTTCTGCTAAAAGAACCCTTCTGAGCACCAGTGAACACACTGCTCCTGAGGACAAGTCACTCCTCTTTTACTTGGAGGAACCTAATCTCTCCCGACAAATGAACAATCCTGTCTCTTTCCAGGACCAGTGACCACAGCAATTAAGCATTCAACATTTGAGCAGTTATCAGGAAACCTATCGGTTGCTTAAGAAATTACCCACTTAGGTGGGTGCAGTGGTTTACGCCTGTAATCCTGGCACCCTAGGAGCCCAAGGTGGATGGATCACTTGAGCTCAGGAGTTCAAGACCAGCAAGAGTGAGATCCAGTCTCTACTAAATATGGTAAAATTAGCTGGGCATCGTGGTGGACACCTGTAGTTCCAGCTACTTAGGAGGCTGAGGCAAGAGGATCACCTGAGCCCAGGAGTTTGAGGTTGCTGTAAATTATGACACCATGGCAGTCTACCCCAGGGACAGACTGCTGGGATTACAGGTGTAAACCACTGCGCCTGGCTTAATTTCCCTTTAATTTAATCTTTTTGTTTAATCCCCATTGTATTTAATGCCTTCACAGACGTCCACAGGATACTCAGAGGCTGAATTTGGCACTGAGCAGACATCGGTTTTATTCTTGTTACTCTCCAATGCCAATTCCCTATTGTTGCTAAGACAAGGCCCTATGAACACCATTGCTGCCTAATAAAATCTTGGTCAGGCACTCAAGTCCGGTTCAAATCCCTGCTCCTCTGTGAATCCTTACCTTCTTTCTTGGCCATAGGTAGCCTGGCACTTGCATGGCCTCCCTTTCGGTCTTGATTGTATAACCAGAAGAATATCTTGAATTCTCATCTGTCTTAGTCTCTTGTGGCAGCCTCCTACCCCTTTATCTTGATAAGTTTCATTCAACCTGTAGGACGGAAAACAGCCCAAGTGCTTACACCACTCACAGGGGTGTCTTCCTAGACATGAGCCTCATTCATGTCTACAGAGAGTTTAGATTTGGTAAAAACATTCCAGCACTCTCAGGGGAATGAATGGATGGATGAATGAATGTTAACAGTCCAAGCAGTTCTCATACCCTCCCACACAGGTAGACAGGCCTTTCTCAGGATCACGACTCGCACTTTCCTCCTCCCCAGCCCTACCTCAAGGGCACACATTTCAAATATATACTATTCTCGAAGATGTCTGCTCACAACTCTATTCATACTCCCCACCAAGAGAGTATTGGATATATGAGAGGTGGGTCTGGCGGGAGAAGAATCCGGCCACGGAAACATCCCTGAATACTGCCTCCATCGCCTCAAACATAACACGGGTGAACTGCTCTCGCGCGGTTCTGCATTCCACGGAGTGATAGAGAAGGGCGCAGAACCACTCTTATACTAGGGCTGGCATGCCGTGGACATGGGTTAACTGGGGACCAGCCCGCTCCGGGTCCCCGAAACAGTCGTACTGAATCGCCGCGCTGGCCGGGGAAGGCGGAAAGGAGGGAGCACAACCTCAACCGGCAGGCACTCGGCTGGGCGGGGCGGCGCGCTCGGATGTAGGTCATCCTCGGCGCCAGTCGGGCGGCAGCTGATTGGCCTGTGGGTTCAGGGGCGGGGTCCTAGCGGCTGAGGCGATCGGCGGCGCGCGGGCGGTTGGTCCTGTGCTTAGGTCTTGCGGCGGCTGGGTGAGGCTCAACGCTCAAGGGTACTGGGGGCTGCGGAGGGCATGGCTGGGACCTCTGCGCCGGGCACCAGGAGGCGGAGTGAGCCGCCGGCGCCTCGCCCGGGCCCACTGCCCAGCACTGGGTGCCCACCGAGCAAGCGGGCCCGGGGCGCTCCAGCAGCCGCGGCGCTGGACCCCGAAGACCCGTTCGGCGCGCACGAGGACTTCACTGCTGACGACCTGGAGGAACTCGATAGCCTTGCGTCGCAGGCCCTGAGCCAGTGCGCGGCGCCCCGGGGCGTGTCCGGTGAGTACGCCTGGCGCCCTGTGTCCCCGAGGGCGCTGCATCCGCGCCGGATCCCCTGGAAGTCTGCGGCCTTGGACCTTCCGGTGTCTTGCCCGACGTGCGCTTTCGCCTTTAAAACATGTAGGAGCACCCTGATTGAAGCAGAGGTTGTGTTCTAAAAGGTCATTCGATTTGAGGGAGAAACATATCAAAAACATCAGAAAACCACATAAATACAGAAAGGGAGGTTGACATTTTATTTTCTAAAATTTAGGCCACTTGGTTCTTGGTTTAAGCAGAGATCCTTACAGCTGGTGGAATCCTTACACCACCATCATAACTATCACTACCCACACGTGGAGATCCAGTCTTGTGACAGGTTTGGGGGGGATTTAGATTTCACGAAGCCCACGGTTCTCCTTGGGCAGTGTGAGCATGGGAGGAGCCTGGCACAGGCAGGAGTTGAGGGAAACGTATTCTTTTATACAACCAATAAACTGCTAGGGGCCCAAACATTCAGAACAGAAGCAGACCTAGCATTGATGAAAATAGAAAAACTACTTCCTACATGGAGATTACATTCTAGTTAAGGAATGAGTGAAGTCTTGTGGGGCTCCCAGAAAGAAAAAGGGTTTTTGGGGGGGTTGTTTTTTCTTGAGACAGAGTTGCCACCAGGCTAGAGTGCCATGAAGTCATAGCTCACAGCAACCTCAAACTCCTGGGCTCAGGTGATCCTCTTGCCTCAGCCTCCCAAGTAGCTGAGACTATAGGCACCCACCACAATGCCCAGCAGCTATCTTTAGAGACAAGGTTCTTGCTTTTGTTCAGGTTGGTCTCAAACTCCTGAGCTCAAGCAATACACCTGTCTTGGCCTCCCAGAGTGATAGGATTCCATGTATCTTAAACTCAACACAGTCATTTCCTGAAAACCCAGTCCTCCTTCAGCATCTTCAGAACTGTGCCTGCAAAGCAGACATTCAGAAAACACTGGTTGATGACCAAATGTTCCACAAGGCAAGTATTTTCCCTTCCTTCACCCTATATCTAATTCTTTTCCAAACCCTGTCAACTTTACTTTCTTTATCCATGTCTGGAATCCATTCTGTTTGTACCCTTTCTACCAGCTCCCTGATCTTTGCTACCATGATTCCTCCCTTGGACAGTAGTCTGCTAAATTGGCTCCCTATTTCCAGTCTTGACTCCCTATAAGTAAGACTTCACAGTGATCTTTTCAAAACTTATATCTGGCTGTGTGTCACACAGGTGCATGTGAGCATCTCATTGAAAGTCTTAACAACTTGGGATAAAGAACAAAATCATAGGCCGAGCATGGTGGCTCATGCCTGTAATCCTAGCACTCTGGGAGGCCAAGGCAGATGGATTGCCTGAGCTCGCAGATTCGAGACCAGCCTGAGAAGAGCGAGACATCATCTCTAAAAATAGCTGGGCATTGTGGCGGGCACCTGTAGTCCCAGCTAGTCAGGAGGCCGAGGCAAGAGAATCGCTTGAGCCTAGGAGTCTGAGGTTGCTGTGAACTATGATGCCAGTGCCAGTGCACTCTACCAAGGTGACAAATTGAAACTTTGTCTCAAAAAAAAAAGAGGGACAGTGGCTCAAAGGAGTAGGGCACCGGCCCCATATGCTGGAGGTGGCAGGTTCAAACCCAGCTTCAGCCAAAAACTGCAAAAAAAAAACAAAAACCCTTAATAAGGCCTTCAAGTCCCAACATGGGCCCTTTCCTACTTTCTCCATTCTAGCCACACTAACTCTCCTTCATTCTTTTTTTGTTGTTGTTGAGACAGAGTCTCACTATGTTACCCTTGATAGAGTGGTGTGGCATCACAGCTTACAGCAACCTCAACCTCTTGAGCGTAAGCAATTCTCTTGCCTCAGCCTCCCAAGTAGCTGGGACTACAGGCATTTACCACAATGGCTGGCTATTTTTCTGTTGCATTTATTTTAATGCTTAGGTGGCCCTGGCTGGGCTCAAACCCACCAGCCTCGGTGTATGTGGCTGGCACTGAACCAACTCTCCTTCATTCTTTACAATACAGGAACTTTATACATTGTTCTTTCTTGTATACTGAGTGTTCTTTCCATCCATTCATCTCCACTCATCTGGTTAACTCCTGCTTGTCCGTCAGCTCTCATCTCATTCAAGTCTTCCTTCGGGGAACACTGATGCTCCAGTCATTCCATTTGGGTCAGTCTTGTAGACTTTCCTGTTTTGTTCTTTCCTGCAGGTATATCATAATTGTAATTTTACATTAATTTATGTATTTATTAAATGTCCTATGAGCAAGGTCTGCCTCTATACTGTTTTCCTCAGCCTTGCATTATACTGTTAGAGACTAACATTGGGCCTAGTGTACTGTAGGTGCCCAGTAAATATTGTTGAATAAAATCACTGAGTTCTGGCTGGTGACTTCCCCACATCACCTTTTAGCATTTAGATGAGACTCTTGAAATTGGATAAGAAATGAAGAAAGGGTGATATGATCTTTAAAGGATCATTTGTGAGTTTAAATCATTTTCTTAGGTTGGAAAATACCCATATTTTTTATGAGAGCTTTCTCTACTTTGCTTTCTTCTTTTTTTTTGAGACAGAGTCTCAAGCTGTCACCCTGAGTAGAATGCCGGTGGCTTCAAAGCTCACAACAACCTCAAACTCTTGGGCATAAACAATTCTCTTGCCTCAGCCTCTCAGGTAGCTGGGACTAGAGGGGTCCACAACACCCGGCTATTTTTTGTTGTTGTTGCACTTGTTATTGTTGTTTAACTGGCTCAGGCCGGGTTCAGACCAGCCACCCTCAGTGTATGGCTGGTACCCTAACCACTGAACTACGGGTGCTGCCCTGTCCTTTGCTTTCTTTTTTTTTTTTTTTTTTTTTTTTTTGAGACAGAGCCTCAAGCTGTCCCCCTGGGTAGAGTGCCAAGGCATCACTGCTCATAGCAACCTCCAACTCCTGGGCTCAAGCGAGTCTCCTGCCTCAGCCTCCCAAGTAGCTGGGACCACAGGCACCCGCCACAACGCCTGGCTATTTTTTTGGTTGCAACCCTCATTGTTGTTTGGCAGGCCTGGGCTGGATTCAAACCCGCCACCTTAGGTGTATGTGGCTGGCGCCTTAGCCCCTTGAGCCACAGGCGCTGAGCCTGCTTTCAAAAGTGATTCTTTTCAACGTTTTCTGGCAGATATGGGAAAAAGTTGGGGCCTAAAAGGCATATAGCAACTGTTTTTGTTTGTTTATTGTTTTTTTTCTTCAGTTAACTCTAAAACAGTGATTCTCAACCTTCCTAATGCTGGGTTCCTTTAATACAGTTCCTCATGTTGTGGTGACCCCCAACCATAAAATTATTTTTGTTGCTACGTCATAACTGTAATTTTGCTACTATTATGAATCGTAATATAATTATCTGATATGCAGGATATATTTAGGTGACCCCTGTGAAAGGGTTGTTCAACCCCAAAGGGGTCGTGACCCACAGGTTGAGAACCACTGCTCTAAAAGATGCTTTATTGGAAACCCTTATAGTATTTTTCATAAGGACCTGCCAAGTTTTATTTTAATAAGATGTAATGAAGAGGAAATGGCTTCAAAGATATCATCAATCTTTTATTTGACTAAGCACTGCCTTTCATTTTGAAAGAAATGATACAATTTCTTTTTTGTTATTGTTGCAGTTTGGCCGGGGCCAGGTTTGAACCTGCCATCCTCCATATATGGGGCCAGCACCCTACTCACTGAGCCATAGGCACCTCCGGAAGGAAATGACACAATTTCTTTTTTTTTTTAGAGACAGAATCTCACTTTGTTGCCCTTAGTAGAGTGCGTTGGCATCACGGCTCACAGCAATCTCCAACTCCTGGGCTTAGGCAGTTTTCTTGCCTTAGCTTCTCAAGTAGCTGGAACTACAGGCGCCTGCTACAACACCTGGCTATTTTTTTGTTGCAGTTTGGCTGGGGCTGGGTTCAGACCCGCCACCCTTGGTATATGGGACCAGTGCCCTACTCACTGAACCACAGGCAGGCACCACCCAAGAAATGATATAATTTCAAATTGGAACTTCCTTCTCAAGAAGTGGTATAAGAAGCTCAGCGCCCATAGCACAGTGGTTATGGCACCAGCCACATACACCAAGGGAGCTGGGTTCAAACCTGGCCCAGGTCAGCTAAACAACAATGACAACTGCAACAAAAAATAGCTGGACGTTGTGGTGGGTGCCTGTAGTCCCAGCTATCTGAGGCTGAGGCAAAAGAATCGCTTAAGCCCAAGAGTTTGAGGTTGCTGTGAGCTGTGACACTATGTCACTCTACCAAGGGTGACATAGTGAAACTCTGTCTCAAAAACAACAACAAAAAAAGAAGTGGTATAAAAATATAACATTGAGGGCTGGGCACAGTGGCTCATGCCTTTAATCCCAGCACTTGGGAGGCCCTGGTGGGTGGATTGTGGGTGCCTGTAGTCCCAGCTACTTGGGAAGCTAAGGCAAGAAGATCACTTGAACCCAAGAGTTTGAGGTTGCTACGAGCTAAGACGCCGTGGCACTCTACCAGGGATGACCAAGTGAAACTCTGTCTCAAAAAAAAGAACATAACATTGATTTAAGATACAACTTTCCATAAAAATTAAGTTTGCACAATTCACTGGGGAAATGGATATGTAGTTGATACTGTTAGTCAATGTAATTCTCCATGGACCACAAGTATTATAGCCAAGAATAAAACAATACAACAAAAATTGAGTTATCCAGTCAAATTTATAGTTACCCTGATATTAAAAAAAAAAAAATTCAAGGCTCAGCGCCTGTAGCTTAAAAAAAATTCAAAAACAATACTGAACTTTCCAAACAAATCCATTTGATGAAGATTATCACATTAGATTTTCTTCTTTTTTTAGACAAGAATCTCACTCTGTCATACTGGGTAGAGTGCCGTGGTGTCCCAGCTCAGAGCAACCTCCAACTCTTGGGCTTAAGCAATTCTTTGGCTTCAGCCTTCTAAGTAGCTGGGACTACAGGTGCCCACTATAATGCCAGGTCTTTTTTGGTTTTAGTTGTCATTATTGTTTGGCAGGCCTGGGCTGGGTTCAAACCCGCCAGCTCCTGTGTATGTGGCTGGTGCCCTAGCTGCTGAGCTACAGGCACCAAGCCAAATTTTATTCTATTATATAAAAAATGGTGGCTTGGCGCCTGTGGCTCAATCGGCTAAGGCGCCAGCCACATACACCTAAGGTGGTGGGTTCGAATCCCCAGCCCGGGCCCGCCAAACAACAATGATGGCTGCAACCAAAAAAATGGCTGGGCGTTGTGGCGGGCGCCTCTGGTCCCAGCTACTTGGGAGACGGAGGCAGGAGACT
>CAUYQV010147606.1:0-20151 GCA_963574575.1 Galagoides demidoff | reverse complement strand
CAACCAAAAAAATGGCCAGGCATTGTGGCGGGCGCCTGTGGTCCCAGCTACTTGGGAGGCAGAGGCAGGAGACTCACTTGAGCCCAGGAGTTGGAGGTTGCTGTGAGCTGTGATGCCATGGCACTCTACCCAGGGGGATAGCTTGAGGCTCTGTAAAAAAAAAAAAAAAAAAAAAAAAAAAGAAAGGAGGATTTCATCTCACTGTAAAAAGGAGATTTAAAAAACTGGAGTCTTTTAATTTTTTGTGTGTTCAGTCCTGAGATCACATAAAACTAAGTCTACATGACTGTGTTTCAAAGCCTGTTCTACTTTACAATATTCCTTCAGCTCTATTTTCCTTTAGATAAAAGGCTACCATTTCAAGTTCTCCATCACCTTTGTTAGATACGGAGATGAACACATATGGAGATACACAAACGTATATGCACATGCATATATATTGCATATATTTTAACACAAGAACTACCACACCCCCCCAAAAGAAATTATTTCCTTGGGGCCATGGGATTCTATTAAGAAAATAGAATAAAACCTTGGAAAACAAAATGATCTTAAAACATGTATTAATAAAAATGTAACATAAATACTTGAAAATTATTAATGTACAAAGTAATGTGAAAACTTGAAAAATAGTTCATAACTCACATGGCCATGACTGTGTTAATTTGCTTTATATCCATCTGTATAATATACATACATAGTTTCTAAACCAGTGATCAGCCAAAAAGGAAATAGTCAATGATTGTTTTCTTTCTTTCTTGTCTCTTGTAGAGACAAGAGGAAACAATTATGACTTGAGGGAGTCCTCCAACCCTGTTCTTTGCCCAGGTGTTTTCAGGGGGAGCTGAATCTGGAGCTGGAATTATCCAGGGGTAAAGGACACAACCTCCATTAAACCCAATTATGTATTAAATGTATTGCACATAGAAACTGCTTAAAGAACAGACATACAACTGAAGCTGGTCTAATTAGTGCAAAAATCAGAAAGTTTCTCTAGACCAATCCAAGGATCCATCAGGACATTTTCTGGGAGTTCTGGGGCCAATGTCCTTTTTCTCCTGTTGCAAGCATTTGGCCCAGAGATCTGCTGGCATCTTTTATGTGATGATGGAGGAAACAATGGCAGGGTAGGAGATAATACCTTAAAAATAGGGTAGAGAAATGAACTCAACTGAGTCCTTAATGATCACTTTGAGTTGGTAGATTACAGCTCATGGTAAACGTGACATATAGATGAATTTTTATATTACCTTTTGGTGTTTAATACAGTTGTAATTCAATTGCCTTTAACTTATAACTGAAAATATCCTAAATAATGCAAGTGAGGTGACTGATTGACCCTATTTTTTTTTTTTTAAGAGACAATGTCTCACTATGTTGCTGGGCTGGAGCACAGTGGCTATTCACGGGCATGTTAGTACCACACGGCTGCCTGAACTTCTGGCCTCTAGCTCACAAAGTGCCATCCCTACGATTTTACAACCCCACATATCTGTGTGTTCTGACGTTTTACTCTAGTAACAATTTCCACAAACTCTACTAAAGCAAGGTTTGAGATGGCAAAAATTTTAAAAGTAAATATAAAAAAGTCTGCATAAAAATATTTACTGACCATAGACTATAAATTCCTTGCTAAATGGACTGAGGAAAAATGGAAAGTCTAAAGCTCTAGGTGAACTTATGTAATACAAAAAACTTGTCTTCAGGACCATATTCTTCCCCTCTCACTCTAAACCCATGCCCTCTCCTCAAGGAACACATACACAGAGTATTTATCTGCCCATCAGTAGATGACACATATTATGAATGCTACCTGCATTCCAACATCTTTATTTTTTCTCTCTGCAAGATCTATATCAGGAAAGGTATCAGAGTAGGAAAAGGACATTTTATTTCCAATTCCCAGAGTTATCTACATTCTCCAATGAATGCCTGTATAAGCTAAGAGGAGATGAAATCCTATAACAAACTCCTGGAAGGACAACTCTGAAACAGACTATAATAGAAATGCTATAGTAGACTGAGTCTCATAGCCCATCAGTTTAGGTGTTTAATAATAATAAAAAACCAGAAAACTTTCTTCTTCTATCACTTATTTTAATTTCTATCTCTAGTACAGTGGTTCTCAACCTTCCTAATGCCGCGGCCCTTTAATACAGTTTCTGTGGGTCGTGACCCACAGGTTAAGAACAGCTACTCTAGCACTTATTCTGCTTCATGGCGGAAAACTTACCATATCTTTATTTACTTTGACCTTCAACTATTGTCTTCCTTCCAGAATCAGGGAAGGGGAAGTTCAGATGCTGAGACTGATGTAAAGAATATTACTGGAAATAAAAAAACTGTGTCCAAATGATTTATACTAGGCGGCTTTGTTCATAAAAGGCTAACAGTTAATTGAGAATTCTAAACTAATATAATTGCTATATCTATTGGAGCTTTCTCTTAACTTACTCTTCTATTTAAAGCCTTACTTTGCCAAAATAACAATGGGTTTTGGATAGATTTGGAAAGGCAGTGTTTACGATGGCAAAATGAGTGGATGAGGGTGAAATCTCTAGCATCAGTTATTAGAAGACAGGAAACAGATAACTCACCCTATGCTAATAAAATTATTCAGAAAAAGGGAATGAAAGAAAGGAATGGTTTTCAACAGGAATCATAATTTTCACATGATTCAGAAAACAGGTCTGATAAAGCAAGAAAAGAAGATAATGAGCGAGGACGTTTTCTCCTCTCCCATGAGTCTGTGCAACCTCATCAAGATTAAACATAACCTGGCCTGGCTAGAAGTCAACTGGTAAAATAAATTATAAAAATAATTAAGTAAGCAGAGAGGTCTGCACAAGCTTTTTTGACTTTTTCATATCAAAGCTGTTGAAATGGAGCTTCTTGAGGTCATTCTTTCAAAATCGCTAACAAAGCCTACATCTGACTTGACTCTGAGCAAAGATCACGCCTCAGAATCAATTAGGGAAATTACAAACTAATGGTGCACAAGAGCACATCTGTGGTTAATTGAGTAAAAGATAGTTAATCAACCTTTCCGCGTAATAAGAATGTAGAAAGTCGAAATCCCTGGTGTTCATGGGTCCTTTGTCCTAAGCCCTACTATTGCAAATGTGGCTCTTTTATGGATATGAAAGGAGAAATAAATGAAGGAGAATAAATGGCCCAGGAGGATTTGCCTAGCATAAGAGGGCATTAGAAGGGTCCCCTTCCTTTTGTTGCTGTATTCTTTCTGCATCTCAGAAGACTCTAATGAGAGCACAAACATGTGAATACAAAAATTACCAATCAAAAGCAGCTAACCTGGAAGTTATATTGGTCAATAAGCTAAATATGAGCTTTGATCCAAAACTCCAGCTGTTAGAATATTTTTAAGAGGAGGTTAATTTATTGTCACTACCCTCCTGATGATGTATTCTGGAAAAGAAGTTAAAAAGCACTACCTGAATATTAGCTTGACTTATCCCTCCCTTTTGTTTTGAGGATATTCCAAGAAGTAAAGGCCATCAAACACCTGCTATGGCAAAAGTGCAGAAAATACAACACTTGAGGATCCAGCATTCTCCAAACATAACATTTCAGTGTCATTCTCCAAGGCACCCAGTTTTCTTGAAGACTGCTTTGTTGCCAAAGGAAGAGCCCAAAATCATTTCTACTGGCCATGAGTAGAGGAAGCTAAGAGGTAAGGCCCAGAAAGCTGGGGCAAGCCATCAAAGTCCATAGGTGGCTGAGCAACACAATTACCAACCTGAAATAGCTGAGGAGTGGGCCCTGCTATTAGGGAAAGTCTGTCCTCTAATTGTCATCTAAGGCACCAGGCAAATGCACCAGGACTATTTTAAAGAACCCAAACAGCTCACATCCTCCTCCTGCTGAGCATATTTCTAACAAGTTGGCATTGCACACACCTTTCTCTCAATGGAAGAGAACAAAGAGAGAGAAAAAAAAACGAGATATAAAACAGAAAACAAAAAATGCCCTAGGGTTGTTCTGAACTCCAACTGCTCAGCCTGGGTGAATGGTGCTTCATCAGCACAGTGGGAAGTTCCCAGACATGCAGGTCCCATGCCCTGAAAAATGTCTCTGATGTGGCTCTCCAATCAAACCAAACAAAGAATTATAGAGAAGAGAAAGGATGAAACAAAAAAGTGGCATGTTTTTGTAGGAAGAATATGACTCGTCCTGTCTGCTCTGGAATTGGTATTCTGGCACCATATAACTGTCTGGAACATTCTCTCCCAGCAAAACAAGACTCGAATTATTTATATTTTCATTCTGTCACATTACAAGAGGCTACGATGTACAATAATCTGCAAAAAAAAAGCCTCAGGTGACACAGATGGTAGCACCAATTGTTTAACAAAAAAATCCTGATCACAAGCTTCACATTAAAACTACTCTGAAAAATGAAATCATCATAAGAAGAAAATAGAACTTTGATTGAATAATAATTCTGAATAAATGTCAACTTCCCACATATCTAGATTCATCTTTGGCATTAAAGATAGCTTCAGAATAAAATAAGAAGGACACTGCTTCTTGTTTCACATGCATAGAGATTAAGTACTATCTCTGGTCTTGGAAGAGGAAGGTAAACTCTGCAAGGCTTAAATGAGCTCAGATTTTAGAAATTGGGGATACATACATGTACAGCCTATAAACACACCCTTGAGACCCCATGTATCCACTTTTTCTAAGTGTCCAATCTTTCGGCTATGTGGGAATCACTGACAATAAGTTCATACAGTAATAGGGAAGGTGCCAACCTCAGTTTAAATATTTGTTCTCATTTTTTATGGCCTACATGAAGGTGGCAGTGTATATAACAACCCCAGATACACGGAGCATTGAAACAACCTTTTCTGAAATGTTTATGGCTGTGATCTCATGTTGAGAATGTCATTTGTATAGCCTTCATATTTAAGATGCCTCTGGAATGCTTTAGTTTCTTGCCCTTTACATTCAACAATGACAAAGATGAGAGGATCAAAAACAGCTGTCAAATTTGATAGATAAGCCAGGGTCCCTCTAAGCCCTGGGTTCAAATGGATGTAACCTTCCTTCAGAGCTGCGGGATTCCTGCACAGGTCTTATCTCAGGGTCTGGCCCTGCCCTTGCACACCCAACGTGGCCTTTCTGTTATTCTCTTTCTGACTGTCTGTTTCTACAGAACTTAGCCACAGATTTCTCTCCTGTGAGCCTTTTCCGGTTTTGTTGCCTGCCGTTCTCAGTCTGCCCCTTTCTCATACTGTCCCTAAGCTATTTTGGCATCTTGCTGTCTCCCTCCCTTGTGCGTAACGTGCCTCGTGAAGCTCACTTACACCTACACGCTCTCCATGCTGGTTGACAGGCCAAGCTGTACGATTTCATTTTTAGTGAGTGTTGTGGCACTTAATGGCCTTTCTCAGGTAAATAGAGCTCTGAAGTTTCCATAACATACAGATGGAGCCTTGTGAGTGAGGGTAAAAAGGCTTAAGGGAGATTAATGACCTAGTCCCACCCTGGATTTCTTCCCCCAGTGTATCCAGGGTGAAAAGTTTGCATGCGTGACCTATTCAACTGACTCATTTTTCACCACTTTGAAGGTTGGACTTAGAAAAGGGAGTAATGCTTACTAACCCCTGTGGATTTCCAAGCCTTTTTAGCACCCTCATGCCCACGTAGGGCTTCTATTGTCATCTCTTACTATCAATCATTTGTCAGAAAGCCAGCAGAATGTACCACGTACAGATAGCAGTGTGTCAAAAGAGTATCCGTAGCCTTATGAACAGTCATGATGCTGTAAGGTGGTCCAGTTATTTCAGTCTTCTACCAAATGAAGACTTTCGGCCATACATCTCTGGTGTGTACCACTGGCTCCACACTTCTAGGGAGTTACATGCATGTAGAATGGTTACCAAAAGTTATAAAGATGCCCATCATGTTTTGAGCTAAATGGGCTTTCCCAGAGACCAAATTTATATTCTAATAATGTAACCCTCATTTCTCACCTCCTTAAGCAGGCCTTCAGGAAAAGATGTTGCTGAAGCCAAATCTACAAGTTATTCATATATCTAGCCCATTAGTAATGGGAAATGGCTCTAACACAGCTCCTAAGTTGTCACCCCCAAGGCCATGTCCTCATGTGCTTCTTTTAAATCATAATTAATTCTGTCTGCATCCATATCTGTTTAGAAGCACCACAATTCTGACCTGCTAGTAATTGAAAAGACATCCTTGCAAAGTTCTGAGATCCATACCACTCATATTATTCTTGGCTTTTCACTCCTATTAAGACCCTGTTCTTAGAGCTATGCAGGTAAAAACCACACGGCTCTGAGACACTCATGTAGTGGTGGAAGCAGCTCATCCAGGGATTGTGCCAGCGCTGGAGAGAGATGAAAAGTCCCGGCAACTGCTGCAGTCAGCACTTTCCGTCCCTTATTCACGATGGTGATGGAGGTCTTCCTGCATCCTGACACATAGTACCAGTGCTCTAAGGGAGAAGTGCTCACAGATGTCTAAGAACCTCCACCTTGTGTAGAAATCCTTGACAAGGATTTGGCAAAGTCCAACGGCATTCCTATTTTTTATTCTACCTTCCCTGTCAACTTCTGTCAAAGGTGAGTATTATTCTTAGCAATGTTTTGAGTTTTCTGTGTAATAGAGACACTCGTGCATAATGGTAGAAGGCTTTAGAGACTGATAAATTATTACCACAAAGAATTCCTTCACCAAAGACTTTCATGATAAATAGGGTAGAAGTGCCCTTTCTGTCACTTGATCCATAAGATATTCCACAGTGCCAAGTAATAGCAGCCCAAGAGAGGTGAGTAGAAATCAGCAAAGGCCAGAAATTGCAAAACTGCAGCAAGTTTTAAAGTTACTCTAAGGTCCCTTAACCCATGAAAATCCGTTGATGGGAGTCAGAGGCTTTTAGGCAGGAACAGGGAAACTGGGCCCAAAGAAGGAGAGTGCAGAGAGGGGGTTGGGCACAGCCAACAAGGCTGGAGAAGCCCCAGCAGGAAGTTTCATAACAAGCCCAGAGTGCTCACGTGACCTGTGCAGCCATCAGTCAATAGCTGTCTGGGTGCTACCTGGCAGGAAGAAAGACCCCCCAAGGGGAGTAGGGGAAGGAAGCCTGTCACCATGAACAGGGAGCCACTACCATGAGCATTTTAATTTGAAAGACCCAACCAGAAAGTGCCACAAATAACCACACCAACAGTTAAGGCTTAAAACTCCATAGACAAAGAGCCAAAAGTGGCGAATCCGTTTGGGAGTCCCCTCCACTGTACCAGAGACCTGACTTTCTTCTTTCCTTGTTTCTCAATAAATTCTCTGGCTTTCACTTCCTTGCAGTCCATGAATTCATTCTCCCATTCCTGATACTAAGGACTGACAGGAAAATTCTAGTATAGCTGTCAGGGCTAATCTTCCTATGGGGAGCTTTTCCCTGGATAACTTTGAAAAGAGATGAACTTGAGCAAGAAGATTTTAGAGTTAAGACATTAGATTTGTCTGAAATAGACTTTATATTCTCAGCTCCTAATTTTCCATATTTTGAAGGAGATCAGATGTCTATCTCAGGAAATCCCTGTCACCTCCTCTGGTATAGTTATCTAAATGTGCTTTGCAATTGAGGATTGTACCCAATTCTGCGTTTAAAGGAGACATATTATTAAACAAAAAAAGATATGATATTAATAATTTTATACTTCTTCATAGGTATGTATAAACATATATCATGACTAAGATGAACAAAGCATAATGTTCATCAAGAAAAGAGTAATGAGGAAGGTCATTAAACAAAGTTTTATTTACACATGAGAAACAATAACTAACATTACTTGGGTATTCAATTTCAGGCACGATTCTGTTTTCTACATGTACCTATGAAAAAACTTAGGAGATACATGCTATTATTTTCCACATTTTACAGATCAGAAAACTGAGTCACATTATAAATCAATGCTTTGATTAAGGTCAATACTCTCAGTACAAGCTTAAAAGTAAGCAGTCTGGCTTTAAAGAACACTATCGTAATCATTATCCTGCACTGCCTATGCTTAACACTAATAATTGTTTTGCTTTTATCAGGGGTATCACTGGATTCAGATCATGAGTGATCATAAATGTTATCAGTTATATATCATGACAATAAACCTTCACAACCTACTTCCCACAACTTCAATGTCATAGGAGTAAGAAAATTAAGTTTGCAAACTCATCCTAGAAAATGTGTCACATTCCCCATTGCTGAATATCACTACAGTCATCTTCAAAGTACTCCCCTTGGGAAGCTCTGAGCCAATGCCAGGGCTTAGCCCCCTTCAAAGCACTTGAATAACAAGGAAAATTTACTATGCATCACTGGGATTCAGCAGATCTGTGCTGGACATGGCTGGCCTAAGCTGAGCTCATTCATTCTTCTGCAGAGTAGGGCTGCTTCCTATGAATATGTCATGTCTCTTGCCATTCTCTTCTTGCATCTTGTTTACCACCATCCCATTGACCTAATGCATGCCACATGGTAGAGTTCAAGAGTCAGAGTTGGAGGGCTCTACCAAATGTATATGGCAATGGGGATGGATACTGGAAGAGGTAAAAGATTGGATAATTATTTCAGTCCACTAAAAGTAGTTACAAGGAAAAGGAGTTGGTTTGAAAGCCAAATTCCATTCTTTTTTTTTTTTTTTTATGTTTAGCTGGCCCTGGCCAGGTTCAAACCTACCACCCCTTGCATAGGGCCATCACTCTAACCATTGAATTACTGAATGAATAGAATAGAATACCAGGCTCCCTTCAGCCCTATATATAAAAACTGTCCTTATATCTATTGTATACCAAGATAAAATTCAGAGTTGGTTCTTCAAAAAGGCTTATAATGTTATGGGTAAGATAAACAAATAATTACAATATACCTTGTTTTGCTATAGAGAAAGCAGAGAGTAGCCCTCCAAAGAAGGGTTGTATTTAAGGTAGAGAAAAGAGAAAGAGACAAGATATCTCCCTTAAGACAAAGTTTAGGATGAATACTGAAGTGTAGGTGGTTTAGATAAGAGATTGAGAATAGCAGTTGTGCCTAAAGCAACCATTACATGCAACAGGATGTCAACAGATGGAGATGTAAACATCAGATCATAAAAGGATCTATGTTTCACCCTAAATAGCAAAAAATGTATCATAAAGACAATAGGAAGCTGTGAAAGATTTGAAGAAAATTATCAAACTTTGTATCAAAGGTAAAAACAATGCCTAAC
This sequence comes from Galagoides demidoff, assembly GCA_963574575.1. Taxonomy (NCBI): domain Eukaryota; kingdom Metazoa; phylum Chordata; class Mammalia; order Primates; family Galagidae; genus Galagoides; species Galagoides demidoff. Next base: position 10,900 of record CAUYQV010147606.1, on the reverse strand, counting down.
CATTTTCTAATGAATAATCTTCAGAGGTGTCCAGTCTTTTTTAGTTTTTCCCACTGCCACACATTAGAAGAACTAAGAGTTGTTTGGGACCACACATGAAACATCAAACACTAATAACAGCTGATTAGGAAAAAAAAAAGTCCATGCATTCTTTTCATGATATCCAACACCACAGTTAAGCAAGAAAAAGTCCTTATAAAATAATCATGTGACCCAAAAGCTGCAAGTTGGACATCCCGGGTTTACAATATAATATCTAGATAAGTAAGTTGTATTATAAGTAAGGCAATTCTGTAACTTCCCTTCATTTTGAAGTCCCCAGAGACACTATTTTTGATGTCTCAGAATGGCATCAGGCTTTAAATGATGGTTCACACTTACTAGTAAACAATAGGTAAGATACAGGTTCAGTTATTTGTATGTACTAAGGAACGTTCATACAAACCATAAATATTTGAGTCAGCTAAGTTGGCATATTGGCTCCCAGTGACCAAAATACATTGCCATGCAGTCATCATAATCAAAGCTTGTTTTATTAATTTTTGTAAGTTACTCTAGTGACAAGGACCACAAAACAGAAGGGAGCAGACATGGGAATCAGATTTCTTGGTAAGCCATGGAAACAAAACAATACTAGGTAGAGAAATTAAATGTTTAATTGCAACAAGCAAGGATATCTGATATTTTTATCTCTCCTAAAAGGGCTAGGCTTTCCAGAAAGATGAGAAACACTTGAGGCCTCCTGGTTCCAAACCCAAGATCCATCCTTGCTGGTGGAACATAAATAACTTGATGTCCAATGACTAAGTTACCCTCTTCATTCTGGTATTGTTACCATTTCCCCAAATACTAGTACCCCTCTCCTGTGTTTCCATTATAGACTGATGCCCTTGGTCTTTAAATATGTTAATACCTCAACCTCAAGCCTTCTGGTCAGTCATTACTCTGCCAATCTATAAGTTAATGTTGATTTTATCATTTATCTCCAGGAGAGCCAACTATTTCCTTCATTGACAACATTCCTAGCAGGCTCTTTATTGTAACTCCTTGATGTTTAAAAACAAGGACATTAGAATGCACAGTCAACAACTATCATACAAATATACATAACCAGTCAAATAAAAGAAAAAAAAAGATTATTTAAATAGATTATTTTAAATAAATAAAATAATTTTAAATAGATTATTTAAAAAATAATAGAAAATTATTAAATTTTAATAGATTATTTTAAATAAATAAAATAAATTATTTTAAATAGGTTATTTTAAAAATAGCTTATTTGATGATGAAGCTATATTGGTGAGTTTTGACCTATAATAAAAGCACATGTGTTTTCTCTACAATGGCTAGGTCAATATAGTTATGAAAACGTGCTTTTAATACATTGGAAATTTTGGGTCAAGTAATGCATCTTTCTAATTATATAGTAAAGGGCAAAAGATACCTCCAGTTAATCTTTTCAATAGAAAAAAATTTTTTTTGTTTGTCCTCTGATGTCACATTCTTTTTTCTTGTGTTCTTTATTACCATTAGCAAAATATTTGAATAAAACATGTTTTTTGTTTACAGATGACTGTCTTCTGTTAATGTTAAGAAAACCTCCCCACTCATAGGTAAGGCTTTATTTATATTATTCCTATTATTTGGACAAAAAAATGAAGGAAAAGGAAATAATCCATGTCCAAATTACATACTGATATGAGGCATATGTGGCTTTAACTATACTGAATCAAGATAAGCAATTAAAATAGTGTATTGCATGAATCCATTATATATAAATCATGCAGAAGGTCCTTATTGTAAGCCATAGGAAGAGGTAACTATGAGGAGTAAGGAGCTCACATCTCTCTAGCTCTGGATTTGTCTAAGGGCAGTGAGTGAGCAAGAAGCAGCTGCAGCTGATTTCGGGTGGTTCTCCTTCTGACCGCCACGTCACTTACCCACTGCCTCTGCTGTTGCTGAAGTATTTAACATTATGGACCAAAGAAATGGTTATGGATGAACTCAGTCTGCTGCTCTCAGGATAGGCTTTTTTATGGAGCAACATTACACTTTGGTGACTAAAGCTCCAGAATATTTACACAGGCTTCATAGTGGGAATTCTTCCTGTGTTCATGGTGGAGTAGATGCTAGTGGAAAGCCTAAGAAGCTCTTTGTAAATAAAACACGATTCATCACAAAGTATTATCTCTGCGCTTCAGTAGATTTCATGCTAAAACTTATCAGATGCATGCCCATGCAACCTGAGTGATAGAGTAGTTACCCAGGTCACAGGTTTGCTGTCTAACAGAGGACAACCAGAGAGGAAGTTCATGCAAACCTTGGTTCTGGTTTCTGAACAATCTAGTCTAAATACATTTTACATTCACAATGATATGTTTCATTATGAAGATGAAGTATTTGGTGATTCTGAACCACACTCTATGAAGGATCAGAAGATGAAGTAGAAGAGGAGCAAGAAGAAAGGTAACTGTCTTCTGAACCCAGGCAAGAAAATGCTAATGATGGCCACTGTGGAGCTCATCTGTGACCAACGGCAAAGAGCAACCCTTGAAAGAACCCCCTCATGAACCTGAACCTAAGCCAGAATCTGAAATAAAACTAAAGAGCTGAAACCACAAGTTGGGGAGATGAACTTAAAAGAAGTAGGGCAGGCTCCTCCTCCTCTGCCTCCTCCTCCAGAATCTGCTTCTCTGCCACAAGAACCACCAAAGCCAAGAGGTGAAGCTAAAGCAGAAGTTGGGTCTCAGCCACCCAGAGGGCATGAACAATGGCTAGAGAATGACCTGGTTTCCCTCCCAAAGGACCAAGACCAGGCAGAGAAGATATGAAACAGAGTGACTCTGACAACTATAGAATAGTTCACTATCTAGAGAGTCATCAATTTTTTGTTGGTAATTTGTCATTTGATATTTATGAAAATGAACTGAAAGAATTCCTCATGAGTTTTGTAAATGTTGTGGAATTTCACATCAATATTAAGGGTCTCGGAGGAAAGCTTCCAAATTTAAGGTTTGTGGGTTTTGATGGCTGTGAACCGGTTCAGTGAATCTTCAAAACAATTATGTTTCCAGGAGAAGTATGTTCAAACATGGAAGAGAAAAAAATAAGAGCTTCAAGACAGTGAGAGAATAAAGGTAGTGGTGATGATTGCAGGGATATTAGCCTCAGTGATCAAGGTCTGGTGGTCCACATGGAATGATGCGTGACCATAACAGAAGAGGACCTCTTCCAAAAGGTGACATGGCACAAAAAATCAGCCCTGGAAGAAAAACCGGGCAAATGGAAGGCCACTTCACAGGACAGCATCTCTGAAGCCCCACTGTTGGCCAAGTCTTGGCAGTGGTACATTATTCATCATGTTTGCATTCTTGTTAATTTGTTTTGTCTTTGGAGCATGGCACAGCCTTTCTGATCATTTCTTTAATGCAAAAAGCATGTTTTGGTTAGCAGGTAAATTGAGGTGGAAATTATTTCCCCAATTTCCCAACAAGGTCCACATTGTTAATTTATACATCTAGACTTGGAGAACTAAGGACAGAGAAATGACCGCATCTTAAACTACCCACAATAAAATGAACTTAAAAGAACATGCCCACTGAATTCAGCTCCTTTGGGTCAAAAAAATACTGCACATTTTGTTTGAATGTTACTGTTTCTGCCTGTTAATGTTGGAACACAAATAGTGTGATTTTTGTCATTAGGGAATCTTTCCTGTTTTCCTTACCCCCCTCCCCCAGATACACAAACCAAAAGACACTTGTCATGCACTCATCAAAATGCACTAATGGGTACTCTTAACTCATTAACATTGGCATCTGCAACAGGAAGCAATAGGGGAAAATCATACTTTCTCATCTTTTTCCAGTAGAGAATACTTTGTGAAATGATGAGGGCATTTCATCTGCTTGCTATAACCAGCATGTATACGCATAAACCTTAACAAGACTACAAATATATTCCAGAAGGAAATCATTTAGTCACAAACTAAATAACAAAAAATCAGAACTTCAAATACTATCATCTTGAATATTAGATAAGATTTGGTAGCTCCATATCTAAGATTTTTCTACCTGCCCCCCTTCGGGCTGGCTGGCTGCTCCACACACTCCTCTTCTCTTCTTTCCTTTCTTTAGGCTCCTGTAAGGTGAACGTAGTCTTTCCCACTTTTGTTCACTGGTAACTTCTCTTAATACATCATTTCAGTCTTGCTGGTAAGTTTTTACAGTATAGTGTATAAATTATTCTGACACAAAGCCAAAAAGCTGCACAATGTTAAAAAATCATTGAAGTGAATAAATATTACAGTTATCTTTAAAATTAAAAAAAAACATGCAGAAAATTGCATGTACCTATGATATATAAAACCAAGTCAGAAAAATTTTATAGCTGTGTAGAAATATTGCTACTTTGTCGTTCTTTTTGTTTTGCTTTGTATTGCTTTCCCTCTGAGATAGGGGATTGGAGAATGAAGGATTGCCATGTTTGCCAGAATGCTTTTGTTTGCAAGTAGTAGAAACAACTCCAAAGAACTTAAATAATAAAGATAGTTTATTACTTTTGGGATGAAAAATTCTTTCAGGGAGTGGTTTAACCATAGCAGAAAAGGAATTATCCGGATTTGTCTTTACTCTTTTAGCATTTCTCAACTTCTCTTCCTGGGTGTTTACTTCGTTCATTGGAGGCTTCTCTCTAGTGCATCAAAATGGATGAGAGTGGTTCCCAAGAAATCACACTTCCACATTTCTATCCAGGAGAGCATTTCTAACACAGTTTCCAAATAAATGCCCAGAGATTCATTCCTACTGAACCAGCTACACCTCAGGCCCATCTGTGGACACTGTACCTGACATTTGTACCAACTACTAGGCGCACATGGCTGTCACAGGAGGAAGGAAGAAGTGATGAAAATCAAGAGAAAGAGAAGAATTTTTGAGAGCAAAAAAAATAATTTATAGTCTGGTTTCACATCAAATGTATGTATTAGAAATCATTTTTGCATGGAAACAAACCCATGCATTTATCATCATACGATTTTTGACAGAGTAGCCAAGAACGTAAACGAGAGGAAGGACTGTCTTTTAAATAATTGGTTAGAAAAACCAATTATCTACTTACAAAAGAAGAAAGTTAGACCCTTACCTCAAACCACATACAAAAATTAACAGAGTGGATTATAGACTTCAACATAAGACCTGAAACTGGAAAACTGCTAGAAGAAAAGAGGGGAAAATTTCAAGACATTAGTCTGGGCAATATTTTTTTTTGATATGACTCCAAAAGTACAAACAACAGAAATATAAATAGATAAATGGGATTATATAAAATGAACAATTCCTTTATAATAAAGGAAACAATCAGCAGAGTAAAAAGACAATTTATGGAACAGGATAAAATGTTTACCTACCGTACATTTGAAAAGGAATTAAGATACAAAATATATAAGGAACTTAAATATTCAGTAGAAAGAAAGCAAACAAACTGATTAAAAAATGTACACAAGATTCTAAATGGATATTCCTCAAAAGAAGATATACAATGGCGGGGGGACAGATATAAAAAAAATCTCAGTATCACTAATCTTGAGAGAAATATAAACTAAAACCACATGGAGATATCATTTCATACCTATTACAATGGCTATTATCAAAAAGATGTCAAGATAACAAGGACTAGAAAATGAGACCCGTGTACATTGTTGGAAATGTGAATACAGCTATTATAGAAAACAGTCTGTAGGTTCCTCAAGAAATTAAAAATAGAACTGTGTCCATCAGTGAATGAGTGGATGAAGTATTTGTGATACACTCAAACACACTATAAAAAATGATTCAGCTTTAAAAACAAGAAAATCCTGTCATTTTTGACAACCTGGATGAACTGGAGATGAAGTGAAATAAACAAGACATAGAAGGACAAACACTGCATGATCTCACTTACGTGTGAAATCTAAAAGGTTACACAGAGAGTGAAATGGTGGTTACCAAGGGTTGATGCAGAGTGAGAGGTGGGGGTGGGGAGATGCTGGTCAAAGGACAATTTTAGTCAGAGAGGAAGAATATATTCAAGAGAGTCATTGTACAACATGGCGACTATAGTTAATAACAATGGACTGTATTTTGAAAATTGCTAAGAGCATAGATTTTAAGTGTTCTCACTACAAAACATGATGTGTGTGAGGTAATTCATATGTTAATTACTCAATTGAGCCATTTGATAATGTATATATGAATTTCAAAACATGATGTACAAAATAAATATATACAACTGTTGTCAGATAATAAAATATTTGAAAATTCTATTCACCATAATTTATTTGGGCTACATAAATAGGTCACACAAAGAAAATAATTTTAAGGGAGTTTTCAAAGATGAAAGGAAAAAAATCTCCTTAATCTAATTTAGAAGGACCTTTGATACTCATCTTCACCCTCAGCAGAATTCCATAGCTATTTCCCTTCGCTTTTAGGGACACCCCATCGACCCACTGCTGATCTAAAACAATTACAAGCTGCTAAATTCAGCTTCCCTCTTATTTTCTAAGAAGTCACAGATTTCTTATTATCTTTTGGTATCATCCTGTCTATAACAGTAAAATAATAAACACAGGACCCAGAAGGAACACTAACACATTACCAATTCAGAGCAAATGATGAACCCAAGTCCAGGGTCCTAAGTTTGCAATCCAGTGAGGAGATCAGGTCATTTAAAAACTAGAAAGCAAGTATCCCACATAATTTGAGACATACACATATTTCTGCATTGAGATGTTTTGTCTTCTTAGTGTTACCTCTATATTTTGACTTGTTTTATATTAACTCCATTGAGAGAGGTGCACCTTAATTTTTTTCTAAAGAGCTACTTATTAGCTTCCGGTAGTGACTAAACCAAAAGTCTGAATCCCCCTCTCTCTTTCAGGGTCTTTAAACCTGTTATATTTTTATTTGTTTCTGTTCTTAGATACTACCCACCCTGAGCAGTAGGGAACATTCAAGATGTCCATCTCATAGCATCTAGACTTCAATGAACCGAACCATCAAACTATTCTGTGCATTAAATAAATTGTGCTTTGGCAATGAATATTTCTCTAGTCAAGGTTAGTGTTAGAAGGATTTAAGATGCAGTAGCTTAGCTATAAAGTGTATATATAACCAACAACCTAGCAAAAGAATTGCTTGAACACGGGCTTAAAATAAAGTTTTATATAATCTTAAGAGTGCTTTAATGAACTGTTAGGTATTTTAGTCTAACAAAAACTTGACTTGTATGCTAAACAGCTAAGAAAAGATATATTTGCTTTAGATTAATATTTCCACATAATGGAACGTAATTTACTTTCAAGAGCTTCTCTTTTAATTATTACCAGCTTGTATATAATAAAGGAAAAATACATAGTGTAAATTATGGTTGACTATTTGAACTAGTAATATATTCTATTGCTTAATCATAACATAAAACTCCTTATCTGTAAGTATTTGTTGTAATCATAGTTGACTTCAGAAGAGTGGTTGATATTGATATTAAAGAATACTTAATTTTGTATATTAGATGAATACTTGAGGTAAAGAAAACATCAATAAATGGAAAACAATGTCTCTCTGTCTATTCTCATAATATTCAAATTCTTTAATTTTTCTTCTGTCCTTCCTTGCTAAAACTGCTGTCAATATTCCGAACTCAGCATAGAAGCCACTTGCTCCTCTTTGGACTTCACGACATCATCTTTTGATGCAGTGGCATCACCCCGTTTTTTCTTCTACAGTAATGAGGAACTCATTCCTTGGTTGCCTAGAGTGTTATTGCTGTCAATGTACAACTAACTCCCTCAAAATGTCATGAAGCCAGTGGCATCAAACTTCAATGTCTATTGAGAGAGCTTACAGCATAGACAGCTGTGCCCCCGAGTTCTGATTTAACAGGTCTGGGGTGGGCACCATGTTCTGCCACTGTAACTATCACCAAGGTGCTGCTGCCATTGCAGCTCTGGGAACCAGACCTGTGAACCACCACCCTGAGTTACAAAGAATTGACACCTCCCCTCCTACAAACAGGGTAGACCCACTGTGGCTATCCCAAACAGGTCCCCTTGGCTCAAAGGGACAAATCTTAAGGGCCATCTCAGCTCCAGAATTCCTGGTGGGACAGGCTGAGTCATTTGTTACCATCATTCTGCATTTCAACACTTCCCTCTGTTCCATCCTGTGCCCATTTTCCCCCTAGAAGGTGCTGATCCGTTGGTGCTGTGAGACCAAGATTGCTCCACTTAATATACCTAGCTAACATTTTAATGGTTTTCAACATCTCTAGAATACTATCCAAATTTGGGTCTATATTTTGCATTCTGTCTAATTCTAAGTAAATAAAACTACTTAGCTTCCACTGGCTGTTGTAAGCTTCTGAGGAAAACGTGTACAAATATGTGTTTTACTCCGAACAAGCCCTCCTCATGGCTTGATAGTATGAAATAGATTTCTTGCTGTTCTTCACAATACCTTTTCCATTATCTCCCTACCTTATAGCCCACCATTTCCTGAATACTCCCATAAGATGGCCAGTTCATCATCAGTTACCTCCATACCAAAGCAGTCCTCCAAATTTGATCCAATATCAATTCCTATTAAGTTACCTGCAAAATATCTCTATTTTTCTGTTGATCTCTTTCTCAACTGTCCATCAAGCCTTACTACAGGCAAATCTCCCTCTTCACTTAGATAACACGAAAGCTTTTCTGACTAGACCTGGGGTTTTGTCACCTCCAATCTGTTCTATATTCTGTCCGTGTCTCTAAAACACCTCAATTTTGTTCTCTCTTTTAATTCATTCTATTCTCTTCCACCCCATATGGCTCCCATCAACTGATAGATATATTGATTTCAGGGGAAAGTTTAAAATTCTTAACTTAGGTTCCAAGGCTGCTGACAACCCAGTCGCTGCTGATATCTCTTGCCTCATCCTGTGTACCTGAAAAAAATATAATATACTCCAACTATGCTAAGCAGCAGGAAGTTCCTGACCTTTGATAAGCCGCTCATCTAGAGGAGGGTGCCTGAGTTCCCAAGGCTAAGAAAACAAGCACAGTTTGGGCAGCGCCTGTGGCTAAGTGAGTAGCGCACCAGCCCCATATACTGAGGGTGTTGGGGTCACACCCAGCCCCGGCCAAACGCAACAAAAAAATAGCCAGGCATTGTGGCAGGCGCCTGTAGTCCCAGTTACTTGGGAAGCAGAGGCAAGAGAATCACCTAAGCCCAAGAGCTGGAGGTTGCTGTGAGCTGTGATGCCACAGAACTCTACCGAGGGCGATAAAGTGAGACTCGGTCTCTAAAAAAAAAAAAAAAAAAGAAAAGAAAAGAAAAGAAAATGAGCACAGTTTCAGCAACAAATTTTTAAGTTTTATTATCTTTGAGAATACATCCTCAGATTCTCAAAAATTGGTCATGAAATATCCAGTTGAGAAACAGTGTCAGAGATACAATCCTTTAATACACAAGGAAAGCAAAATAGTTAGCAGCATCTTTAGGCTGGAATGGATACTAAATAAAAACAAATCCAACTCCTTTATTTTCCAGTTAAGGAAAATGGTTCTCAGAGAAACTAAGGGGCTTGTCCAGTGAATAGTAAAGGAGTCAGAACTGGATTGGGAAAGAGGGGTAAGTAATTTTAAGAAAAATATACAAAAACATTAAAGAACTGAAATAAAAATGGTGCCCACAGAAATGTCATCATTAATGTCAAAATCCAATACTGATTAACCCAAGGTGTATATCATGGAGAGGAAACAAGCTCTAAAGACAAAACCCCTGTGCTGTTTTCTGAGAAGGGTCTGATCTTTTTCAGAAGGCATTGTTTTGCCATTTTTTCTTTACTGAATGCAATAGAGACTTAGAAAGAATTTACATTTATCCTCATCTCTTTGAGCTTGCTGGATGTTATCCTCACGCCTCAGAAAGAAATACATTTTATATTAATAACTAGTACGCACACATGAAGCTGATGTTCTCATGCATACACGTAAATAATAAAAATTCTCACAAAGCGACTCTATCGTCTTCTATTCTGTTTTGTTCTATTCTAAATACTAATAAAAGGGCTGACCGTGACCTCTGGAATTTTTTTCACAGCCCTATATAGGTCGTAACCGACAATTATTTGAAAAATAATGTATATTTGATTTCTTGATTTTATATGACCTCTAAATTTGAGATCTTTGTGTTCTTTTATCTATTAAAGCGATAATAGTTTTTTAAATATTTCCAGTATATTTTGCCTTTTTGGTAAATTGCACTGGTCCCCCAACAATCCTTCTAATTAAGATTAAGTCATGTAGCATGAAGAATAATAATATAGCGTCCCTTAGTCATCCTGGGCTACCATAATGAACTACCATAAACAAAATTGAACAGCAGAAGTTTATTTTTCACAGTTGAAAGGTGGGAGTCTTAGAGCAGGGGGGCAGCATGGTCGGGTTCTGGTGAGGTCCACCTCCCAACTGGCAGAGGGCCTCCTCTTACTGTGTCCTCACAGGGCAGAGGGAGAGAGAGAGAAGGAAAGATGAGACCCACTGCTCACGTGCAAGCTCCCTGCTGTCTCTTTTATAAGGGCACAATTCTATCATGAGGGTACCACTTTTATACATTCATCTAAACGTATTTATGTCCTCAAAGACTCATTTCCAAATGGCATCAAATTGGGGGGCTTCAACATGACTTTTGGGGGGATGACATAATTTTGGTGATATAATTCAGTCCATAGCATAATGTGATACAACAAGTTTCCAACTGGAGAGGGCCTTCTGGGCCCAAAGGAAAGGCAGACACAAAAAAAGTGGGAGCAGGAGAGGGGGGGGGAGGATGGGTGAAGGGGGGGGTGACTGGTGGGACCATGCCTATGGTTCATCTTACAA
>CAUYQV010147600.1:0-23355 GCA_963574575.1 Galagoides demidoff | reverse complement strand
TTTTGTTAAATTATTTATATATTTTTTCTTATTTTTTTTATTGTGTCAAGACATTTGTATTCTACTTTTAGAAAGATTCTTAAGGCTATGTTAACCAGTTGATGAAAATATTTCAAAAAAAAAAAAAAAAAGAAAATATTTCAAATTGTATATGAAAACACCACACCGTACCCCACAATTGCATTAATATAAAAAACAATTGCATTAATGTACACAGCTATCATTTAATAAAAAAAAAAACAAAAAAGAAAAAAAGAAAAAGAAAAATGGAATAACAAAACATTAACAGATTCATATAAATGAATTTTTTTGATAAATGAAGCTTAGCTTTTTTAGGAATCAAAGTTCTTCTTCTACTTAAACCACGTACATAGAATTCTTTCTAAAGTCCATTACATACTTCCCTAACATTTACTTATTCACCTAGCAAAGGTTTTGAGTACCAGACAATACTGTAATGGATACTCAGAAAACAAAAGTCGTGTAAGACATAGCCTTATCGTGAAGTAAATCATAGTCTGGTCTACGTGGCAGGCATTTAACCAGATGATTATAACACAAGGTAACAGCTGTGGAAGAAGGGAGCCAAGAGGAGAGTGGGGAACTTGGGAAAGTCAGAAGCAATGTCACTGGAGATTGGACATGGATCACGACTAAGATGAAGACCAGAAGAAGGGTACGGCATCCCCAAGGAGTACTAGTAAGAAGTGGTGAGTAGTGAGTGTGGGAGAGGGAGGGGCTATCAGGAGCAGATCCGGATGGGAGATGAGCTGGTGGGACTAGGAAATGAAGGAGGTTTTATATAGACTAGGGTGTTTGGATTCTGTCATAATGGTTTGGAAATGTTAAAGAAGAGTTTCAGCATAATTGAATTTGTTTTATAACAAGATACTGTGTGACCTTTGTGACCAAGTAAAGGTCACACAGAGAGGGTAGAGATGAGGACTATATGTGTGGGGGGAGAAAGAGAGCCAGCAGTGAGGATGGGAGGGAAGAGAGAAGGGCAGCCATGGAGAGCAAGGGGGCAAACTGTGGGACTTCGTCAAGGGAGAGTGGTCGCAACAGCGCTTCTAGGGTCAGCAGAAAGAGGGGCCTAGGCACGTGTAGAAAGAGTGGGAATTAGACAGCTCATCCTGAGAGGCAAATGTATACTAACCATAAACAATGTATGTATAAGACACCACAATGAACTGTGTAGGAAAGGAGAATTCCAGTGAAATTAATGAACTGAATGAATGTAAATTTTCATGACCTGAATGTGAATGGGGAAATGGGAAAGGGGCTGAATGAAAAACCATAAGGTAAACAAACACACTCATTTACCAATAATGATATGGCTTAATTGAAGCATGAGATAGATAGGTATTTGTATCCAATCAGAAATGCATAATTATTATGTTAAGTTCTTAGTATGTTAATATAAAACATACAGTTTTCTTCTATCCTTACTCTCAGCATTTGAGAAAACATAAAAAATTAGTAAACGATGAAGAGAAGGCAAAGACCAGTGGTACTTGTATGTTACCTGGTCTTTATGTGACACTGAACAGCAATATACATAACACACCAAAGGGTCCAAAAGGGGGAAGGGTGGAGGGTAATTTATATGTAACAAACTCACATACATCAAAGGTTTCCCTTACTGCCTTTCATTAGCTATTTGTGTCCTATCTCTAAAATTAGAAGATATAAGCTTCTCTGAGTACAGAAAAAAACACATACCCACATGGATAAAGCAAAATACATTTATTTCTTAAACAGCCCAAAGAATCTTCCACCATTTTGGCATTCTATAATGTTTTCCGTATATTATTTGCTAATCTTTTCTTTGGTATAGCGTCATATAAAATAACACAGTTATTGTTAATTTACTACTATGATATAATTTCACTGAATGTCAATTAAATTAGATTCACAAAGGCAAGAGAAACACAGAATTTCATATTAATAAAAGTCTGGAAAAATGCAAATTTTTGAGCGTTATTTTGTGAGGTTTGTGTTTTGTTGAATCCCTCATAGCTCTTGACGCTATACTTTGCATGCAGCAGGTGCTCATTAAATATTAAACTACTAAAGATATTAGATGAAGTTATTTTAATATCACTAGAAATCTTCTGGGAATATGCAGATGGTTGGAAGAATGCCTCAAGATAGGAAAAGAGTCAATGAAAACCTTTATTAAATAAAAGAAAAAGATGAACTTGGAAATGAAATCTGCACCTTTTGAGGGAAACTTTTCCCTACAGAATATTGCCTTGTTAAAGTTATCTTTAAAGGATTCAAATGTATAAAACGTGGAAATGGAAAAAGTTGGTTTTAAAGTTGCCAGTAGAACTGTTCCCAAACTGAAGAAATGGTGGAAGGATGATGCCTTTCATTTTAGTTTAGGGCCACTGGAAGGAAGAGCACTAAAAGTGGGACTCCACCAAGCAGAAACAAGCCAGGCCTAGAGAGAACCGTAAGAACTGTACTCCCGTGGGAACATTCCAGGAGGCTCTAATTGGGGCCAGTCATAGAAAGAAGTAGTGTTCGGTGCCTTCAGGTCAACCTCCTAATTAAGAAGAGTTTCTGGGGCCCCCTTCTTATCTGGCCAACAAGAATGTGGTCATAAATTAGCGCCTTAAACTATGATGTTAGTGTAAGCTGTTAGAGGCTTGGTGTTTGAAGGGAGGAAGAAAGTCTTCCAGGTTTTTCATAGTGAGAACAATCACTGAACACATTTTAAAAGCAGAAAGGAAAAAAATTTCTGAAGCTTATTTTCAAGACCCCTAGAAGCTTCAAAATACCAGAGCTATCAGTCATCAGAGCTGCCCGAACATGAAGCCTGGAGGTGGGCAGCTTTGGGGTTTTGTGAAGGGAAAGGAAGAGAGTAAAATCACAAAAATCCTCTAGAGAAGTAGCTTAAAAGTGGCAGAGTGGATGCACATTTTTGTGTCTCAATTTATTGTTTTAAAATCTTGTTTCAAATAGCAATTTATATTTCAAGTTAATATGTAAATAAAATATTCCCATTTAATATGTACTATTATTTAAAATAGTTGCTTGCTTTAAAATATAAACCAAAGAGTAAGAGTGCTCCACCTCTGAGATTCAGCTGGTTGTGTGCATGAAGGCAATGACAATGCCTGCGTTAGCACTCTGGACCAGCAATCAACTCAGTGTTAGCGCTGCTCCTTCAATCTTAAAGCAGCGGCTTACATTTATTATCCCACCTCACTATGGCGTGGCACTTGTCTGAGTGTTTTTAATATACTTTCCCATTCTTCACAAAAAGTTTGTGAGGCCGGCATTCTCACTATCCCCACTTCATAGACATGAACTCTGAGGTAAACAGAGGGTAAGTTAACAACTATACTGCAAATAGGTGGCAAAGCCAGGATTCAAATCCAGACACTTTAAATCCAGGATTCCTACGCTACATTCCCTATTCTGCTTTGTAAAGTAGCAACCAAGTCATTGTATGACTTTATTTTACTTTTCTGCACAGCAACTATCATTTTCTATTTTTATTTATTTATGCTTGATGTCCTACTCTAATGGAAACGCTCTGACAGCGGGGACCTTGTCTACCTTGCTCACTTGCCACCACTCACTTCTAAAAAATGGTGCCTGACATATAATATGTACGCCATAAAAATTTGTGGAATTAAAAACTAATCAAGTATTGCTCATTTATTATATCCTCATTGTAGGTATGAAATATTGATAAAAAATGTTGAGGGCTGTGGTTTTCAAACTTTGTTTATGGAACCAGAGGAACCCCAGGGCTACTACCAAAGCAATGAGGTAGCTTTGGGACTGTCCTTCCTCTGACAGGTATGTGCATTGAAATCCAGTAGATCTGAGTTTAAACTAGACTTCTTGCTAGCTTAGGCAGGTTTCGTAAGCTTTTGAAAAAAAAATAATTTCTAGATAGGCAAAATGGTGATAATGATAGTAATGAACTCATGGGGTAGATGTGAAGATTAAATGGAGTAATGCTGGTAAAACAATGCATTTCATAGCTTTATATATAAAATATATTTTAGGCCATTCTATCAATTTTTTTAAGTATGTAGTTCAAAATATTACTGCTGAGTTTACTAAGCACTGAACTGCATCCTATAATGCACTAAAAAAGCTCTGTCATTTTAGATGTTGGCATTTGAATGAATATTTACATAAACAATGCAGATGACACAAGTTTTTTTTTTTTATAAAATATGAGAAAAAGAAATAGCTCAGAGCACTCAGAGTTATATAAAATTTATCAGGCCCAGAGAGACAGAGCTGGGCTTCAGTCACATCCCGTGGCCAGGGCAACTGTTTAAAGGCATTTTGTTCCTGACTTCCTGTCTCACTCATTATCTTCTTGTTCTGGAATTTGTGATACAAAGAACAATGTATAGCCAATCAATGGCTCATGTTATTTTGAAGTACCTTCTTGGTGAACAACTTCAGGATGCCTTTTCTTTTTTCTTTAAAAACCCACTTGTAACGGCTGCTAATCAGAATATACATTCAGGACAATTTGAACCCAGGCTCCTTCGTGTCCACTCTCAAGCTTTGGATCCAAAAAACTCTATACTTAATCATATGTTCTGAATCTTATTATTTAAGGTCCACAAACATATGGACTAATTCCAATCTTACTAGACTAATCAGATACATTTTATGTTACCTGCACTTCAGATTTTGGTTTATGTCTAAATGTGCAATCAGAATAGAATGGTATAAGCTAAACTTTACCATACACTTTTCTGAAATTGCTAACTTGTAGTGTTTCCTTTGAGAAGGATGATGGTCCCTCCCGTCCTCCCAGTCCTCTGGCACTTCTATATTACTGCTCCTCCCACACAGGGGTGGAAGCTACTTCCCCTCCGAATATGCCTGCCTGTGACAGAGTAACATTACAGGGTTTCTGGGGGAACCCTGACCCTTAAGAGGCCTGGCAGCTGCTAGCTTTCCTCTTAAAACTGCAGACTGAGGCTGGATACTGGTCCCTGGCTTGTTAGGTACCAGGCTGTAGAGCAGCAGGTGAGCCAGCCAAGGTCACCTGTCTTTACAGCTACTCCCCATGGCTCACATCACTGCCTGAGTGTGGCTTTTGGTCGGACCAGAGCAGGGTTAGATTCTCAGGGAAGAGGGAGCCCAAAACTGCATGGGGGAGGGATCTGGGTTGTGCGCTCCTTAGGAGAATCAGTCTAATGCCTGATGGTCTGAAGTGGAAATGGTAATGAGCCTGAGTCACCCTGAAACCCTCTCTCCTGTCCATGGAAAAACTGTCCTCCATGAAACTGATCCCTGGTGCCAAAAAGGATGGGGACTGCTGTCTTCAAGCCAGCTACACATCAAATCGTGTGGCTTACTACAGAGATCACCTGAGAGACAGACACGCCCCCATGGTCCTAGCTGGTCAGCCATCTCAGAGAAAGCTCTCACATGAGGCCTAAGACAGATGAGTGAGTAAAGCTGGCCAAGCTGCCCCAGTGTCACTGTGTGGCACAGAGCTGAGCTGTCCTGGTTCAGCCTTAGCTATTCTGACTGTGGAATTGCCAACAAAGAAATAATTGTGGTCTTAACATGATGAGATTTGGGGTGATTTGTTTCACAGTAAGAAGTAAATAGAACAGACAATGAAACCTGGAGAGGGAGAGCTGAAGGAATAAAAACATAATACTGGTGGTTACTGGATTTGGGAGGAGGCAGCCAGAGGGGGCTGGATGGGTGGTGTCTGGTAGATCAGTAAGGAAGTTGTTACTGGGAGCAGGAGGGAAGCAACCTGTGTTAAGTAGTGGTGGAAAAATTAACAGGACTATCTCCTGAAAAGATTTCAGACACATAAAGTATCTAATGAACTTGTGCTTCTGACTAAGGAAATTTCTAAGCAGAATGCTGAAAGTGACCAGTGGTTTCTTCCAGTGGTGAGCGGATAAGATACTGTGTGAGACAGATGAACTCAGAAAGAGGCTGTTTAGTTTTAAAGTGTTATGGGACAATCTCTAGATGGCTACAGATTCTCGAAATAAGAAATAGGTTCAGGACAAACGTTAATTCTTAGGTTCCAAATGGCCATAGGGTGAAGCTCAAATCAAAGGTGTGCCTGTAATCCCCTTTGTAATAGCTCTGTGAAATTTAAGGCAATGTTTAGATCTGCTAAGTTACACCAAGGGACTGGGGCATTATAAACAGCATCTTAATTCACAGCCTGAAAGAGAGATACCTGTCTCAAAAGGATTTGGGAGGATGAGTAATTTCTAATACTGAACTATAATTTGATACACACAAAGCTGTACCTTTTCAAAGCTTTTGTACCAACTCAGGCAAATGCGGCCTTGGCCTCAACTTTTTATGTTCAGAAAGTATGCTGAGAAAGGTATACTTTGCTGTAAACAAGGGCTATTTCTTATGGAAAAGAAAAATGATTCTGAGGGCAAAGCTAAGGTCTCTAAGGATGTAACCAGGAGCCATTGGGAACAATGAGTTAGGAAGCCATGCCCAGAGAGCAGAACTGAACCCTACTTTATGGACAGTCCCTGCCCCTGCAGTCCAGGAAACTGGCAATGTGTGTCTGGCTGGATTTCAGAATTGCCATGAGCCAGTGACTGCCATGTGCCTTCCACGTTGCCTCCTTTCTGATCAGAATATCCATTGAGGTTTACCTAGGCCTGTCTTACCACCACATGCCGAGTGTACGTGGGACAGTTACCTTGTCTTTTTAGTTCCTAGGCCTTCAATTAGGAATTGCTGTGTTCTTATGCATGTCTGGAGCTGATACAGGTCTCAAGATACCAGGTATTGAGCCTAATAACGCTGGGATGAGACTTGGGGGAGATAAGTCGAGTCTATTTTACACGTAGGAGGAACATGAATTTTGATAGAGTGGGGGGCAGTAGTAGATTATTTCCAAAATGGCCACAAAAAACTCCCCCTTTTGAAAGGTGACTTTGCTGCTCACCTCATCAGAAAGTGGAGTCCTTTTCTCCTCTTCTTGAACTTGGGCTGGCCCTGTCTCTTGCTTTGACCAATGGAAGGATGAGGGGGTCACACTATGTGACTTCTAGGCCTAGGTGTTAAATGGCCTGGCAGCCCCCATTTTTTAAGTCATCTCAGTAGCCCCAGCCACCATGAAAAAGAGTGTGGTGATCTTGCTAGAAAGACCACATAAAGGAAGAATACTAGTCACCCCTCAGCTGTTCCAGTTAACCTTGTGAAGGTATCACCATGTCAGTGGAGTCATCTTGAGACCTCCAGACCCCAACAGACCAACCCAGTTGATCCCACATGGATCAGATGCAAACTGTACCTGAGGCTTCAAAACTGTGTAAAAGCAAGTGCTCATTATTATTTCTCTATGCCATTAAGTTTTGGGGTAGTTTGTCACAAGCGCTAAATGACCAAAGGGTAATTTGGTCAGTTACTCCAAAATTGTCGAAGTGGCTGGATATGATGACATAGCCACAGAGAACTGAAGCACTGAAAATGCAGCAATGGGCTCAGTGCTGGTTCCAGCTGCCTCCTCACCTGACTGAGCATGAACTTAAGAAAGACCCTTAAAGTCTACAAACTTCCTTTAGAAAACAGAAATAATGATAGCTACCTCACCGGACTGTTTTGAAGACTGTATCAAATAGCCAACAAAAATCATGTTTGAAAACTATTAAGCGTTATTCAGACAAATGGGTTTCTACGATCATGTTAGCGTGGCCCTACAGAGACACATGGCACTGCCACCTGCTTGGAGTCACTGCCATTCTGCTTACCCTCTTCTGAGCAATAGCTTTCTATTAATAAGTTTCTCTTAAGGAAAAATTTCAAGTAGCTTAAAATTTCCTAAATGAAAAACAGTACAGAAAGTCACCAAATATTATTAAAGAAATGGCAAAATGAATATTATAACAGGCATTTTGTGTCTGTAAATGTTATTTCTAGTTTATTTTAACAGCTATACTAAAACTCCATGGGACAGTTAATAATATTATATGTATTCCATCAAAAATAAGAAAATATCTTCAAACACAATTTCTAATTTATAAGCTTATGACAAGTTCAAGCTGCTGAGAAATTGGACTTGAAAGTATGTCTTCGAATGATAGAAGACCACTATTAACACTATCATAATTGTATACCTAGTGCATCAAATCTGACATTTCACTTTAATAAATTTTGCGGAGAGAGCATACCATTTTATAGCTTCCTAGTGAAATCAAATCCAACCCAGACGTTTTACTTTCCTAATGTAATTCACTGCAAGGTTTTAAAGCTGCCATCTCCTTTCTTCCTTTTTTTCCAAAAGATTGATGCCCTGGCATTCATTAATTCCACAAGAGCTCATAATGGGTCAATGAGTCAGTGGCAAGCACCTCCATTAACTGTATTAATTTACACTATGTCACCTTAATGACATTTTGTCACAGCTACCTTTTCTGACATCTGCATAGCTATTCAAAAAGTAATATAACAACTTTTGAAGGCATTAAGGAGATTTAGTATAAGAACTTGAGTGAGTTGAATGTCATCATTACCAAGGCTGTAATAGAGGAGAGAAATAAAAAATAATAATAAAGTAAAAACGAACTGATCAGACCCAACTCCGGAGACCTTTCTCCTGAAAGGTCGCTTCAGCAGCAAGCCTTCTCTCCAGCTTGTGTTCATTAGCACAGGCAGAGACCGACATTAATAGAGAGAGACAGAATAAAACCATTTCATGCATCCTAGTTCTCTCTTATATGAGTATCTGACTAAGTTAGTAGATACTGCAGAGGTATTTTTCTTTTTTGGGAATGAAAGCACATTTCCTTAAAAAAAATATTATATGCTGTGTTTTATTTAATAGCTTAGGGATAATAAATGAAAGCTTATATTTAAACACACATTTAGCAAAACAGTTAATACTCTTAGTAATATATTCTTCTGTGCTAAGTAAGGTATTATTTCAGAGAGAAACAACACGGTATACTTTTGTCAATTCACTTAATCATGCATTTAGAAAATTCTCAAGTTAGCACTAGTTGTTACACAAAAAAACTTATCTTGTAACATTCCTTTCATGAAAACCCTTGATTCTGATGTTATGAAGAGAATGAGGAACATACTATTTGGTTGGCACGTACACATGCAAACACAAATTAAACGAAAGATGACAAAGCTCTGAGACTGAAATCATACTTAGGACTTTCTGCAATTTCTAAAATCTGTTTCAAATCAATAAGAAAAAGACCCAATTGAAAAATGGGCAAAAGATATGACTCACTTTACAGGTCAATAAATACACAGAAAATGTTCATCTTCACTGAGAAAAAGGCAAAATAAAATAAAGACAACTCCATATTTCATGTACCAGATTACAAAAGCTTCCTTGGTTACCTCAACAGTGATGATGGGAGGAGGTGGGGAAGGAGCCACCTGGGCATGCTGATGCAGGGAGTCAATTATCATTTGGAGGGATGATAATCTGGCAAAATCTTAAAACATTAAAAAGGTTTGACCTTTGACCCACCAGTCCTCTTAAGAGGAACCGCTCCTTATACACATCCATAAGATGTCTGAGCAAGGATGTTCACTGCAGCCTTGTGTTTATAATACCAGAGAGAAAGAAAGAGAAACTGTCCATCCACAGGTGATTGCATAAATAAATTACTGTGTCTGTATATAGCATGCAGCCTTTAAAACAAAGGGCTGGGTCTATGCAGTGAGATAGTCAGCATATATTATCACACAGTATGAAAGGTTCAAGACTGGTGGTGAGGGAGAAGTGAAAATGAGAGCAATTATGTGTACTATCTTTTTTTTTTTTTAAGACAAGGTCTCGGGTGCTGCCTGTGGCTCAAAGGAGTAAGGCACTGGCTCCATATGCCATAGGTGGTGGGTTCAAACCCAGCCCTGGCCAAAAACTGCAAAAAAAAAAAAGACAAGGTCTCTCTCTGTCCCCCTGGGTAGAAGGCCATGGTGTCACAGCTCACAGCAACCTCAAACTCTTGGGCTGAAGTGATCCTCTTGCCTCAGCTCAAGGTGCCTGCTGAACAATACCTGGCTAGTTTTCCTATATTTTTTTTTAGTGGAGACAGGGTTTTGTTCTTGCTCAGAGCTGGTCTCGAAATCCTGAGCTAAAGTAATCCACCTGCCTTGGCTTACAGAGTGCTGGGATTACAGGTGTGAGCCACTGTGCCTCGTCAATTATGTGTAATGCCAAGCTAGAGAAAGGAGCTTCTCATGAACTAATTAGGTACTGGGGTAACATTCCTGTGTTTGGTATGACTGCTTAAGGACAACCCCCTCCCAAAGCTCTCAACTTGGTAGTAGCCACATTGTCCTTGAGGATGTGACCTCATGAGCCCAAAAGTCACAATTAGTTACAAAATGTAAATGTTTCTGCGAAGGTTCTCAATAGGAAAAGCACTAGGAGAATGTAGAAGAAAAAGCCTGGGACAGGGCATTGGTTGTCAGACACTGAAACATAACTTGGTCGAGAGCATCAGTAAGGTTCTCAGGAGAGGAAGAGAAGTCTAAAGCTGTAGCTACATCCTAAAATTAGAATGACCAGCCAGGATGTGTGGGCATGTGAGGGTGAATCTTTGAATTAAGTTGTAAAGCCAATTTTCTTCTTTGTGATGATGTCAAATAACAGTGAGTAGGCATTTTTGTTTGAAATAGGGTCATATAATATGGATACAGCTCAGACTTAAGATATATAATCTTAAATGTGATAAGAAGGCTTCAATTATAGATAAGAACATTTAATTCACAAAACATAATACAGAGTACCTTTTATGACCATGTGCTAATTCTAGAACCTATTGTTCAATAACAGCCTACAGATTCCCATTTTCTATATTAATTATCAAAGTGTTATTAAATAGGAAACAGACTCCCTCTCTGATCTCATTGGTAGAAAATCAGTTTAAATGATAATTTATGGATATTTTAGGTCTAAATGAAGGTATACAAGTTTTAGAGAAAAATGTGGAACTTCAGAGCTTAAAGGCTGCATATTAAATTCTCTTACCTTTTTCCAAATGTGAATATGTTGTACATATAGATTAATATTTACAGATGCAAACTTTGATGGCAACAAATAAAACACACATATGTGCTCTGCTCTACTCGGCTGCACTTCCTTTGTCTTCTGCTTTGGAAAAGAAGTGAACCCGAGTTGTGTTCATCCCATTTTTATAGTTCAGTAACAATGTAATTGCCTTTATAAATGCTTTGCAATAGATAAGCATAAACATGTAAATGGAAATTTTGACTTTAACTTGGTATCTTTTGTTGGATTAAGATCCTAATGGAATGGTATCATAACATTTTTATATTGAGTGACAGTGACAGGAAAAAAATGTGCCTTAAAGAAAAAGGGCTTAAAATTAGAAACACATGTGATAACCTGGTCATGTAATCTTATTATTGGGGAAAATAATGAGAAAAATAAAAGAAGAAATATATTTTATTGCTTCAAATACAATTTTTTTCTTTTTTTAAAACAAGAGCCCATATAAATGAACAACAAATCTCTGTATTTAACAATAGTGCAGTAGTACCAACTGTAAAATTACTCTGCTCTCCGGCTGTTCCTGGATATTGTGTGTGTGTTGGTTTAATCTAATGTGTATTGTTGCACAGTATCCCCAGGCACAGTCAAGTAAAAGCTAAGGCTGTACAGAGAAGCCTACATTTTAAATGGGCCTTGTCATTAATGCTTTATTAATTGCCCCAGGCTACACAAACCCAAAGCCGGGCAAGCTATAACAATATGACACATTAAGGTCAAATCCAATTCCTGCTGTGTTTTATGGAATGGGCCAAATATTGAGTTAACAGCAGGAAAGGCAATTTAAAGGCTTTTCTTTCCATCTCCTGATTATTCGATCTAAATTAGATAGGAATTTTTTTTGAAATAATGAAAACACTTTCACTGAGTGCTATAGAAGAATCCTGAATCATTTTCTGTGACGTTCAAAATTATTTCCGTTAAGGTTAGATGTACTGTATAACTTTAATATGATGGAACAAAACTATAATATAAAGTGCCTTATCCACCTGCTTTAAAAAAAATCAAAATTTCAACATATTTTGAAATCCAATTAATACCAACAAATAAAAATGCGTACCTTTACATCAGAGGTATCTCTCTGACTAGTTCTCCAAGACCTTGCAACCGAGGAGAAGGTTCGATCGGGATGGTCAAATTTTCCATCATTTGCATTGAGGAAGAAGGTTGTGAAAGGTTCCTAAAGCAAAAAAACCAGGATCAGGAATCTGAATGCTCTGAACACAGCTGCTCTCATTCCTTCATAAAATATGACTCACACTGAAACCTTGAGGCGGAAGCAGTGCAGGGTCTTAGAGAGATGCCCACACCAAGGCACCAGGAGGAGCTGGCCTGGGCCTGACTGGGCTCTTCAGCACCTGCCTTTGTACAATCCTGGTAGGTCACTTTGCTTCTTGGGCTTATATCTTCTGGTCTATAAAATGAAGTTCCAGTGCTCTATGATTCTCTGACAAGTGACTTGGCACTGCCACCAATTCATAACTCAGATTTTTCTTTCTAATAATTAAGGCCATACATACTAACACCTTAGTAAGAAAAACCACTGTGACACCAATCACTGCAGTGTAGAGGCAGGTGGGGCATGTCCATCTCAGATTACGATGAAAGGCTACTAAAGTACTAGTACCACATTATGGTTTGATTGTCTTTTTAAAATGCAAATCCCTGTTTAAAATCCTTCAATAGCTTTTTGGGAGCTTTTAGGAGAAACTTGAACTACTTAATTTGTCTTGCAAGAGCCTGAATGATCTGGAACCTGCTCCTCTTGTTTCTCACAGTCTAAAATCTTGCCACAATGCTTTCACCTTTGGTCCTTTGTGATCTTCCCTCTGCCTGGAACAAACTCGCCCCTTCCTCTTACTATCCTTCCCTGTCTTAAGTTCTTTTTATTCTTTAAGACCCAGCCACCATGTCATTTTCTCCTGTAAGGCTTCCCTTGATTTACCATGGCTTCCCTCACACAGCACTGACGTATGTATCGTATCGCACTGTTTTGTAACTGTTAACTTGTCTGTATCCCCACCATGAGTAGGTTCTGTATCTATCTTACTGTTTCTATCTACAACATTTAGAACAACTCCTGGTACACAGAACATGTTCAATAAATAATCTGTTGGATGAAGAAATAAAGTAAGTGCAACTGACCAGATAAACTCTAGTCCTTCCTGTATTCTGTGACTGTTACCTTAGGGTAACACAATATCTGTTACCTAGGGCGTGTTCTCACAGCGGGAAACCCAGGAATAACTTTATCACAATACACTAATATGTAGCATAGTTAATTTTAGTGCTTATATTAAATGTAGTTCTTATATTGGGAGTTTTTGTGTTGTTCTTATGTTTTTTGTAAAAACATAAAAAAATCATTAAATTTGTTTCCAAGTTCAAAATGTTTAAGTAACATTTATTCTGACTGAGGATTTCATATTTAACTCCAAATATAGCCGAGATAGATACTTAATGTCCTTCTGCAGGCTTTAATTCTTCTTTCTGAAGTGTGGGAAGAATGATATGTCATCCAAATCTATACCAGGTTTGAAAATGTCAAGAAATCTACATGCCACTTTCCTAAACACTTTAGTCTTCGTTCTTCAACAGGTAATCTCTATTCTATTCATTTGTTCTCTTCTGCCACTAGCCTTAAGGGCTGGCTATCGAGAACAGTGGCAAGTATTCCCCTTCCTCAGTGTTCTTCCTAATACATGGTGTGGGCGCATGTCATCAATTCTATAAGTTTGTAAGGTGTTGCCAACATTTCTTGTTCAGTGTTAGATGAAGGAGTTAAGATCAAGAATGACAGAATAGTATACGGTAACGGGCATTACTGATTCACCTGAAAGGCAATATGCATCCAGGAAGCCCATAAGTGATATGAGAGACAAACAGATGACACCAAAATAAAGTTAGGGAATGGTTGTATGACATGCTTTTCGTTAATTAATTTTCTTTGTAGAATTTATTATTAAAACTAAGGGCTGGGCACCATTGCTCACATCTGTAATCCTAGCAATTTGGGAGGTTGGGGTGGGAGGACTGTGGAGTCCAGGAGGAGTTTAAGACCAGCCTGGGCAACGCAGTGAGATCCTGTCTCTACAAGAAATACAACAATTGCCAGGTGTGGTGGCACATGCCTGTAGTCCCAGCTCCTCAGAAGCCTGGGCCACTGAGCCAGGAAGTCTGGATAACAAAGTGAGACGCTGTCTCAAAAACAAAACAAAGCAAAACAAACAATAA
Source organism: Galagoides demidoff (assembly GCA_963574575.1). Taxonomy (NCBI): domain Eukaryota; kingdom Metazoa; phylum Chordata; class Mammalia; order Primates; family Galagidae; genus Galagoides; species Galagoides demidoff. The sequence continues at coordinate 9,095 of CAUYQV010147600.1, read as the reverse complement.
AAGGTAATATATCTGATCATTTAATCAATTAAAATGGAGATGGGGATATGAAAATTCTGGAAGTAGTAATGGTAAATTAAATGAAATATGACAGATCTAAGTTTGAGTCTTGGTGGAACTATTTACTTATCTTGGACAAGTTACTTAACCTTAAGTGACTGTCAAGTAATGGTGTCTCTTCCTTCATCTATGTAATTGGGAAAGACAAGACCTTGGGGGTAATTATGGCAATTACAGACGATTAAATAAAACAACACAGAGAAAGCTGTACCTTACCTGACACAGAGTTATGAAAATGTCTACCAGCCGTATGTCTCGTACCACGTGGTCACTGCTGGACCCCATTAGGCTGACGAGACGCTGAGCTCCTTAGGGCTTATTAACCTCAGTCTCCCCAGCACTGAGTGTAGCACTAGGCTTGCAGTTAGTGTTTAATCAATGGTAGTTTGATATGCCTGAACATACAATGTACTGCTGGGAGAAGCGGCTATGAGTGGGTAAGACTAAGTGGGAGTTTAAATTTTCACTTTTTTTTTTTTTTGAGACAGAGTCTCACTCAATTGCCCTGGCATCAGCCCACCTCACAGCAACCTCAAACTCTTGGGTACAAGTGATCTCCCTCCCCTCAGCCTCTGGAGTGGCTGGCACTAAAGGCACCTGCCATAATGCCTGGTTAATTTTTCTGGTGGTTTTTTTTTTTTTTTTTTTTTTGTAGAGACAGGGTCTCAGGGTCTCAGCCTTGTTCAGGCTGCTTGTGAATTTCTGAGCTCAAGCGATCCTCCCACCTTAGCCTCCCAGAGTGCTGGGATTACAGTGTGAACTACTGCATGTGGCCTTCACTTCGTTACTATGAAAAGTTCTATCTTCAGAACCCACTTCTCCAGGACATTGAATAAAGGCATTTCGTTTTCTACGTAGGTAGTAGGCAGAGGTTAATTTAGAGGGGTCAGACTTGTCTGTAGGTTTTTTAACCTATTAAACAGATGTGAGTGAAGACCCATTTATACATGCAAAGCCTTACTTCTTATACCAGCCATTGAAAGCTCATTTCTACCTCAACCTAAATTACATAAAATCTTTTCTAGTTTTGAACCCTTAACGTAGATGTGCCAAGAATAGCACTGATGGGCACAGTGGAAACAAATCCTAAATTAAAGGATGATCTTTATTTCTGATAACAGTTATAAATGAATCTGGTGGTACTCTGAAGCAGAGAATATTGAAGAATTCCACATTTTACTGTTTTAAGCAGCTTTTCTTTTTTTTTTTTTTTTAACTTTTTATTGTTAGGGATTCAATAAGGGTACAAGATACCAGGTTACACTGATTGCATTTGTTAGGTAAAGTCCCTCTTATAATTGTGTCTTGTCCCCAAAAGGTTGTTTTAAGTAGCTTTTAAAAAATCTCATTAACAACTGTTTTAGGGTCACATACTACATTACTGACATAAATTCTCATTATTCCTGAAGGCCTCCAGCTGCTACAGTGGTAGGGTACTAATAGAAATTGATAACCTATTTGTTTATAAGTAAGCATTGATCTTTTAAGCTCTGATTACCATGGAGATTACTTTTTTCCATGTGTCTCCCTATTACCTTTGAGGTGACGGTAAGAGGCCTTTTGTTCTATTTGACTCATGTCTGACTAACATAGAAGATTGGGTGCTATATTAACCTTAAGTAACTTTTACATTTATTTGCCTAACACCTGTCAATTGAACCATTTTCTATGTGTGTATCAATATATTATTTATTTTACAATTATGCTATAAAAGCTTTCAGCTTGGGAAATAAGATGTACAGATAAATAATATCTTAAATAGCAATTTCAGAAATTACAATACTAGCACTCATTGGGCCATAAACATTTTTGGTTAGATCTTACAGTGATAATGGCCTGTGGCAGACACTGCCAGCCTTTCCTGCCTTGCAGTGATTACAGATCAATTAATTGTATCATGAACAATCCAATGCTATTTCCCACCCCTTCTTCCCTTTGCCCAATTCCTTTATTTTTCTGTCTTAATATAATTTTTGCTTCATCATCTCTTAAAACTCTTTTCTTAAATCCTTTTCTTCTTGTATGATTGTTTTATTTCCTTCTCTTCTTTCCATTTAAGAGCCCTAAATGAAATCCATCCAGGAGTAATAGTTAGTACCTTGATTGTAACAGTAGCAAGGAAAAGATGTGCATTTGAAATTGTAGGCAGCATAGTGAGACCAAAGGGAAGGGAAATAACAATTACGGAGACCGTTTCTGTGCCAGGTGCTATTTTATCTTGGCTAGCTCCATCCTCACCACCACTCTTCAGAGCAGGTATAATTATTGCCCTTTTATATTTGAGAAAATATGAGATTATAGCCTAAGAAATGGAGGAATCATTATGTCCAGTGGCTTTTGTCTAACTCTAGAAGTTTATTTTCTCCCATTCCTTTCAAAGGAACCCAAAAGTATTATCTAGATTAGAATTTTTTTTTTTTTGAGACGGTCTCATTTAGTTGCCCTAGGGTTGAGTGCCCTGGCGTCGTAACTTATACCAACCTACAACTCATGGGCTCAAGAGATCCTCTTGCCTCCTGAGTAGCTGGGACTATAGGCACCTACTACAACACCTGCATAGTTCTTTCTAGTTTTACTAGAGACAAGGTCCTGCTCTTGCTTAGGCTATTCTCAAAATCCTGAGCTCAGGTAATTCACCTGTCTCTGCCTCCCAGAATTCTGGGATTACAGGAGTGAGCCATAGCAACCAGTTTAGATTAGAATCTTGGTTAAGTTTTCCTCATCTTCCTCTACATATACATGCACTGTTCTTAAGCATATTAGTACTCAAGATAAGCCTAACATCAATATTTTATTCAGTAGCACTATCTTTTGGTTTTAATCATAATACTTGCAAAAGTGATTCTATTATTTTAATTTTACTATAAACATATACTTTTAAAGACACATTATGGTTTAAAGAGGCTTTAAGGTAAGCTTTCAAAACAATCTATAATTTATACAGAAGGTTTCAAACTCTAAACAACAAATTTATAAATCTTTCCTTACCCACGTATTTAACTTCCTAAGAAGTGTTTGATAAATAAATTTTAAATACAAGGGTTGAACATACTGAACAGGTTACTGAGAGCTGAAATGGTCAGTGAGTAAGGTTTAATTACTTCTGTATGATTCCTTTTGGTCTAGGATGAAACTTAAAGTAAAACATGCCAAGTAAAATGTGTCCTTTTATATGAGTTAATATCTGGAGAAACCAGAAACCCTGCAGTAATAATTTATTCATTGTTTGCCCAATGGCAGCCATCAAGAAAACAGTCTTTTCGGAGTCATACTGGAGATAAGTGACTTCACTAGTAGTTTGTCTAAAATGATATTTTTTAATTTTGCATCCAAATGGGAGCAGAGGAGGTCAAACTCTCCCTCTTCGCTGACAATATGATACTATACTTAGAGAACCCCGAAGACTCAACCACAAGACCCCTGGAAGTCATCAAAAAAATACTGTAATGTCTCAGGATATAAAATCAATGTCCACAAGTCAATAGCCTTTGTATATGCCAACAACAACCAAGATGGTTAATTAAGGACATAATTCCCTTCACCATAGCTTCAAACAAAATGAAATACACCTTGGAATATACCTGACAAAAGAAGTGAAGAACTCTATGAAGAAAACTATGAAACCCTACGAAAAGAAATAGCAGAGGATATTAACAAATTTAAGAACATATATGCTCCTGGCTGGGAAGAATCAACATTGTTGAAATCTCTATACTTCCCAAAGCAATCTACAGATTCAATGCCATCTCTATTAAAATAACAACATCATACTTTTAAGACTTGGAAAAAATGATTCTTCATTTTGTATGGAACCAGAAAACACCCCACATAGCTAAGGTAGTTCTTAGTAATAAAAACAAAGCCCGGTGCATCAGCATACCGGACTTTAGGCTATACTAACAAGGCTATAGTGGTCAAAACAGCATGGTACTGGCACAAAAATAGAGACATAGACATCTGGAATCAAATAGAAAACCAAGAAATGAAACTAACATCTTACAGCCACCTAATCTTTGATAAACCAAACAAGAACGTCCACTGAGGGAAAGACTCCCTATTCAATAAATGGTGCTGGGAGAACTGGATATCCACATGTAAAAGACTGAAACTGGACCTGCACCTTTCTCCACTCACAAAAATTGATTCAAGATGGATAAAAGACCTAAATTTAAGGCATGAAATGATAAAAAATCCTCAAAGAAAGCATAGGAAAAACACTTGACAATATTGGCCTGGGGAAAGACTTTATGAAGAAGACTTCCATGGCAATTACAAAAATAAGCAAATGGGACTTAATTAAACTGAAAAGCTTTTGTACAGCTAAGAAGATAACAACTAAAGCAAATAGACAACCTACACAATGAGAAGGGATATTTGCATATTTTGAATCAGACAAAAGCTTGATAACTAGGATCTATAAAGAACTCAAATTAATCCACATGAAAAAAGCCAACAATCCCATATATCAATGGGCAAGAGAGATGAATAGAACCTTCTCTAAAAAAGACAGACAACCAGCTAGCAAACATATGAAAAAATGCTCATCATCCCTAATTATTAGAGAAATGCAAATCAAAACCACCCTGAGATGATTATCTAACTTCAGCCAGAATGGCCCACATCACAAAATCTCAAAACTGCAAATGCTGGTGTGGATGTGGAGAGAAGGGAACACTTTTACACTGCTGGTGGGACTGCAAACTAACACAACCTTTTTGGAAGGAAGTATGGAGAATCCTCAAAGAACTCAAGCTAGACCTCCCATTTGATCCTGTGATCCCATTATTGGGTATCTACCTAGAAGGCAAAAAGTCCTTCTACCATAAAGACACTTGCACTAGACTGTTTGTTGCAGCTCAATTTACAATCACCAACATGTGGAAACAGCCTAAATACCCACCAACCCAGGAATGGATTAACAAGCTGTGATATATGTATACCATGGAATACTATTCAGCCGTTAAAAAGATGGAGACTATACATTCTCTGTATTAACATGGATGGAGAAGCATAAATACTATGTACTCAATTTTGATAAGAGGACAATTAATGACTAGTACATGGTGGCAGGTAGGGGAAGGGGAAAGGAGAGAGAGAATGAAAGAGGAAGGGGTGGGAAAGGAAGAGCAGAGAGAGGGAAGGAGGGAAGGGTGTGGGGGTCTCGGTGTGTGATACACCTTTTGGGGGCAAGATACAATTATAAGAGGGTCTTTACCTAACAAATGCAATCAGTGTGACCTGGTTTCTTATACCCTCAATGAATCTCCAATGATAAAAAAAAATTAATAAAAATATTTTTAATTTCAAGTAATGAAGTATGTAGTTAATTAGTATTTAAAAATAATTATTATCATTGTCATATTAAGACCATTGATTGAAACTAATAATGAGTACAATGACTTTATGTCTAAAAGGCTTGAAAGGTATAGGATGGATACTTCTTTTAATCTCTGTTTTATTTTCATGAACAAATTCTTAGCGACAAAAATTTTAATGCATTCTCTACTTCAGAAACTCCTTGGGATAAGACAAATAAGACAAATCATACTTCCTTGGCCCCATTTGGTTAAACACTTAAAAAGCCATTAGAACAGGATACTTCTACTTATTACTACATAATATAAGATATTTGGACTAAGTCCCTGTAAAAGCAAATCCATAAATCTGTTCTGTCCAATATAGCTACTTGCCACGTGTCACTATTGAACTCCTCAAATGTGGCTAATTCAAATTAAAATGTGCTCAAAATATAAAGCACACTCTGAATTTCAGAGACTTAGTACCAAAAAAATTGTAAAATGTCTCATTAATAATTCTTATAATGTTTAAATAAATTTAATTTTTATAATGTTTAAATAAATGTTTACATGTTTAAACGGTAACATTTTGGATATGTCAGGTCAACAATACTATATTAATTAAAATTAATTTCATGTATTTCTTTTTTACTTTTGACTGTAGCTACTAGAAATTCTGACTTATGTGAGTGGCTTACATTATATTTCTGTTGTATAGCACTGCTACAGAAAATACTAAAAGGGCATGACACGTGTTATAAGTATATGCAGAGCATTCTGCCAGCCTTAGTATGGTTTGTACGCCATCTCACGACAATAAGAAAGCAACTTCAGGATGAGTTGTGATCTATGATTTGAGAAAGTGTTTAGCTTGTTAAGGATAGCGGGAGGTCAACTTAACTCAGGCTGCTGATTCTGTGGGCTCAGTTGAATAGTTTTTGTGAATCTGGTTTCAGACGAATTTGATTATATAAAAACCACTAAATACCACTTTATACATCTCAAAATACTATCATATATATTCTCTCATTTAATTCTAAAACAACACAGTTGATAACATTTTCTTAGAAATGACTCCTTACTTTTTCTTTTTTTCTCATTCCCAAAATACCTGCATGAGGTATCCTAGTTCTGCCATGGCGGTAGGTTACTATGGTGATGAGTCTTTGATAAAACCTCAAGTGTTATGAAAAGGCCTCCAAGGGTGAAATATTTGGTTTTAATGTTTTCTTTTTCTTTTTGGAGATAGGGTCTTGCTCTGTTGCTTAGCTATAGTAGAGTGGTGTCACCATTGCTCACTGCAGCCTCCAACTCCTGGGCTCAAGGAGTTCCCCTGCCTCAGCCTCCCAAGTAGCTGGAACTATAGGTGTGCACCACCACCCCTGGCTTATTTTTCATTTTTTTTAGAGATTGGTGGGGGAGGGGGGTCCAGGCTAATCCCAAACTCTTGACCTCAAGCAATCCTCCCTCCTTAGTCTCCCCAAAGTGCCCGGATTAAAGGCATGAGCCAGCACCCAGCTGGTTTCAGTATTTTCTAAAAATTTTCTTTTCTAACAGTTTTGAAGGTCTCTCTGAGAGTTTCATATGGACTGACCTGATGAAGCCAAATCAACTGTGTAGCTTAAATAGCGTATCTTATGGACCACTTAGGCCTAGGTACATCTTTTCTTGGCTTCTGGGGTGAATATTAAGCAGCAAAGAGAACTTTAACTTTATTGACACTCTTTTTTTCTAATTTTTAATTTAACTCTCTCCACTAATTTTGTTTCTGGTTCATGTACACCTAATCAATCATTTCCCAATGGTATTGATTAGAAATTTGGGGGTTTTTTATGGTCTGATCATTTGGTGATCAGGGAATCTAATTTATTAGGCCGTTTGTTTTCTTGTCTGTTTGCTTATTGGACAGCTCAAATCAACTAAAAATGTATTTTGTGTCCATTGTAAAAAGACCAACCGTTTGAGATCTTGATTTGCAGATTTTTCTGTTTCTGTGTTTTGTTTTGATCTGTGGCTGAAACTGTAAAATGCAAGCAATAAACTTTCATGTGTCTGTGTGTCTGTAATCCAGAAAGCCTACATCTCTTGAATGAGTGTGAAGTATTTTCCTACCTTAGGAGGGTATTAGTTATTACCACCCATAAACTAAGGGTGCTCTGCTTTGACTGGTTTATAGTGATAAATAGGCATTTATATCAATCTAGTATTTTTTAAATTAATAGAAAAAAGAAATAGAATTCTAATACTTTAAAAGTGCTAGAGTTAAAAAAATCTTTCTTAACTGAAATATTCTTTTTCAAGAATAACTGAAATATTCCTTATTCAAAAATAAGGAGACAGACTGAAGAGATATTTAGATGGTAGAATCTGTAGGTATCTGATTCCATGTTAAGAAAATAAATTCAATATTCTGAACTTCTAGCTCAGAAAGCATTTTAATAAAAGAATGCAAGTTTACATAATTAAGGCAAATCTTTGGACAAATTAGACTGAAATATAATTCTCACCAAAAGTTTTTGTAACAACAGTAATTGTTTATAGTCTACCAACTATAAGGGTCTTAGAAGTTACTTAAAACATCCTCATATTACATTTTTGTAGATAGTCTGTTTTTTCCTATAACAGATGGAACGCTTAAGGAAGACCTGTAAACTAAAGCTGTTATTTAGGTTTAGGGAAAAAATAAATTTGAAAATAGGAGATCCATTTTCATAATGCTGCTTTACCAATAAGTTTCTGAGGCATATCAGATGCGTGCAACAGAGTGGTCTGGAGTGTATCTTAGTAAGGAGGAGAAAATATTTTTGATTGTATTAATTTAGAGATTTGATTTAGCATTCTATGGTACGTTTTAGTCACTTTTATTTTTATAGTAAAAATAAAAAACAAAAACACTGACTCCAGTAACTGCCCCTAACTAGGTTGGAGAGGGGAAGATTAAAGGCAAAGAGATTGGCTCAGAGCTTTTGCAATAATCTAGATGAGAAACAATGAGAACTTAAACTAAGGGAAGTGTCAGAGTTAACAGAGAAAAGAAGACAGACTGAAGAGATATTTAGATGCTAGAATCTGTGGGTGGCTGATTTTTTTTTTAATTGTCTGTTTTATTTTATTTTATTTTATTTATTTTTGTTAATTAAATGATAGCTGTGTACATTAATGCAATCATGGGGTACAGTGTGGTGTTTTCATATACAATTTGAAATATTTTCATCAAACTGGTTAACACAGCCTTCATGTCATTTCCTTAGTTATTATGTTAAGATGTTTATATTCTACTTTTAGAAAGATTCACTTGTACCCTTGAAAGATAAACCATAGAGGTGATCCCACCAATCACCCTCCCTCTGCCCATCCATCCCCTCCCCTCCTCCTCCCCATATTCTTAGGCTATAATTAGGTTATAGCTTTCATATGAAAGCTATAAATTAGTTTCATAATAGGGCTGGGTACATTGGATACTTTTTCTTTCATTTTTGTGATACTTTGCTAAGAAGAACATTTTCCAGCTCCATCCATGTGAACATGAAGGACGTAAAGTCTCCATCCTTCTTAATGGCTGCATAGTATTCCATGGTGTACATATACCACAGTTTGTTGATCCATTCGTGGATCAATGGGCACTTGGGCTTCTTTCATGTAAAGGTCTGGTAAAGTAGTGAAAACATCTAAGAAAGCGTCCCAATTTCTAGATTGGGCAACTGGGTGAAAACTAGGGAAATAATCATGCTATTTATT